>VFFE01007255.1:4168459-4186632 GCA_008921705.1 Burhinus oedicnemus
TCCCCCCAAAGCCCCCCCCCCCCCCCAACCTCTTTCAACCTCAAGGGAGGTTTGAAAAGCAGCTGGCAGAGACCACTTCAAGCCATCCATGCAAGCCAGGCCCTGAAGGCACACCAGGGAGCCCCTCCTCTTCCTCCCTCATCTGCACAAGGTGCCCAGCCAGGACAGCAACACTGTCTCGTGTCTACACAGCTCAGCCCTGTCTGAATGGGGGCGAGCCCCACCGCTACAAGTCATGTTTCTGAACTAGTGCTTTGCACCATGGCAGCTACAGTTGGCAAGAGATGGCCAAAAGCCTCAGGTGCAGAAGAGAAGGATTTAGGAAGTATGCTGTGCTGGCTTGACTCAGGGCTGCATCCTTCCCCTGTGCTCTTCCCCTTCCTGCCCAGACTGTTTTTCTCCCCCAGGGGAGCAAAGGCTACGTGCTTCTGTTCTAGAAGCACCAGGTGTGACCCACCAGGTGTGATCAAGCACAGCTACCACCCGAGCAGAGGTATTTGCCAAGTAGATTTACTGTTCTCTTCCCTCACTGAGCAGTCCCTCTATTTTTTAAGACTTAAGTAATCAGAAGCGGGAAGTTGCGTCACTCAGTAAAGGTCACATTCCTTCCCCTTTTAGTCCAGATTTAGCACCAGTTTGAAGCCACAAGACTCAAGTGAATACTAGGCAAGACAACCACAACTTCTGGAGTGATGCGGGCTACAGCAGAAGTGGGTTTTTGGTTAAATAACCCAATCTACTGCATGCCTGTTCTCTCCTGCCTGAAGTCTTATAGCTCTTCCTGGAAAAGGCAAGTAATTCTTTCAATGGCACCTCCAAAATTAGGGGTCCCTAAATTAAGACTCATGGACTACTTATCAACACAACAAGTAGCCTCAAGGGGGTCTGAGGGACCCACTTGCATTTTTGGGATGTTGCTTACAAGCTGCTTCACATGGGAACCTGTTGGTCCATGGGAAGACTGGAGGGCTGGTAGGGCTAAGACCAAAGGATAAGCCTGTCTCAGCTTTGGCAACACACCTTAGGACTAACTGCCCACTCACTCAGCAGCCCTAATTTTCCAAATCAGTAAACAGAAGTGGTCATGGGATGTCCAGCTTCAGGCATCCGAGACGGAAGAGGTAAGCATCCAAACGTGAGTGCCCCCATATTCCCCGGAGTGCTTATGGAAAGCGAGATGGAGGCAGAGGGGAGCGGACTCATTAATCCGTTATGAGGAGGGGACGGGGAGGGAGGTGGTGAGGGAGGTGGGACAGGCAGTCAACTGCGGCTCAGAAACAAACTCTCCCCCAGAAAATGAGACCCAAAAAGCAAAAAAAACCCCAACCCAAACACATTAGCAGATGTTATCAGTGGTACCACTACTTCTAAGAAACAGCACGTCCTTACCAAAAAGATTTGCAAGAATGTTTGTGGCCGAGGACCTAAGGTACTTGCTACAGAGATGTGAGATCAGAGGTCAGCTCAATCCTGCAACATAAAGGTGGCAAACCTGGGTCACAGCAAATCAGCAGCATGGTCGGGGGTGCATGGAGTCGGGGAGAGGGATGGGACCGTCGAGGGAGAAGGACGCAGAACTGGGCTGAGCCCCTGCGCTGAGCTCGGCCGGGAGCTTACCTGGCAGCAGCCCTGCCCCCTTACACCACCTGCGAGGCCTGAAATGAAAAGCTGCTGATGCCGCAGTGAAGATTTTGGGCGGGGAGAAAGTAAGCCAGCAACAAAGCAAGACACAAAAAAAAAAAAAAAAATTCACAAAGCTGCCTTAAAGAAATGCACAACACAAATATGGAAGAGAAGAAAATAAAGGAGCAGTAGGAAAAATACATCTGTCGAAGGCCCTCACTGTGTAAAGCTGCTGAGAGCCTCCAAGGGACCCAATGCCCACGCACTGTCCCATCAGTTCAGTGCACTGTCCTGCCCTGGGACCGCTCCAGATGGATGTGAACAGTGATGCCTGGGAGGTCCCACGTGCCCAGGAAGGTCCATCACCCTCTGGAGCCTGCTCTACAGTCCTGAGTACAAAACCCCCATCCCACTGCTGTCCATGGGCAATGTCCCCCCAGTGCCCCCAGGTGACAGCAGGGGCATTTGTAGCCACAGAGGAACCACCCCAAGGCCCTACAGGACTCCTGGCCCTGAAAACCTAGTTTGGGTGGAGCTGTTGGTGCAAAGGGTTGGAATTTGCCTGCTGCAGGTAGATTTTTGCATTGGTGCTTCGCAGGATCCTGAAAAGCAATTCCCATTGAGCCCCACGGGTTTCTCTCACAGTCACTCAGTTCATTCCACCACCACCCTCCCCAAGTGAAAAATACAATGACACTAACAGACCTGCTTAGTGTTTTACAGGTTGGGGGCTTCAGGCACAATAAAGATATAACAACAGGAAGAAAGCAAACGTTTTTCCTGATACCACCAATGCAGAATCAACCTCATGGCAGAGGAAACCATTTCTGTTGCTGACCCCAGAGCACACAGCCCTTGCAGATCTTTGCGCCCGGCAGTGCTATAAGGCAGGTGAAGCCCAAGATCTGAGGACAACTGTGAGCCCGGAAGCCAGGGGAGAAAGGGAAGACATCTCTTGTTGGGAAAGTTGGGTTTGACGTGAAAAGAATGGCTGCAGGCTTGGCTAGTGAGGGCAGCCTGCGTGGAGCCCCGTCCGCCCCGAGTCTTTCCCAGGACCAGAGTGAGTGTGTGTCAGTGCCAGCCCTTGGGCAGGTCTCTGGATTTATGCTGCCTATCACAATGCCCTGCTCACGCCACGGAGACAAACCTTGGCCAGCCCAGCTGCTGGCAACACAGAGATGTTGTCCAAGGGCCTCGAGGCAAGGCTTGCCAGAAGGACCATGCCTGACCCAGGGGCGAGGTGCGATCCCTCCATCCTTGCATCTCTGCTGCGCTCAAGTTTCCACTTGGTCCATGTCAGGCCTTTACACCATGCCAGTTGTGGTGGTACTTAGACCACGGCATCACAGGCAAGGGGTGACAAATTCCCCCAAATCATTCTAGGAGGTGCACACCACTGGGTAGAGAATTGGGTCCCACAGCCCTTGGGACAAACAATGGAGAGAGCAACATCTCCCAGGCTTGTTGAGCCACCACTGGGAAATCAGTTCCTTGCAGCTCGCCCAAGAGGGAAGGGGTACGAGCTGCACACATCTGCTAGGGAGCAGCCTGCCACGGAGCCTGCTTGTAGGGCAAAGCCCTTGGCTGTGGGGTTTGATGTCTCTGGTTTAGTGTGGGCTCTGCATGCCCGTGGGCTGAAGGACTCCCTCCACACATGGGCAGACACTTCACACTGACAGCACAGGCTGGCTTTGGATAGGGCCTTGCAGCTTGAGGTGCAAGGTTGGGGTTGATTTCCCTTGTATAGGTTGGGAAATTTTGAGCTAGAAAGCTTGTTTTCGGTAACAGGCTCTTCCTTTTTTCGTGCAGGGCTCAGGCGGAAACTTTACCAAAAATTGCAAGATGGACAATTCTCCATCTCTACTAAGCCGACCACATGGCAAATCCCCACCACTTACAGCTGAGGAGCCAGCCCTGGGTACAGACATTTCCAATCTCAGCCCCATCACAGTGAACTCTAAAGCTCCACACGCACTCACTTTGCTCCAGTATTTCTGAGCTGTGCCCACGTCCTTGGTTTGGAGGCCATCCACAGGGTAAAGTGAGGGGAAGTAGCTAGAGATCAGATCCTCAACAGATGTAAATCAACGTGGTGCTAATGGGATCAGGGGAACTACACCAGCTTGCATCAGCTGGAAAACTTGGGCTAAGCATCCAGAGAAGGAGCTTGAACAGTTCTGAAGGTATATAGGGCCACGGTGTCTTCATCTCCTAAATCAGCGTAGCTTTATTTGCTCTCATGTCTTCCTGGGTGGGAGAGGCCTGGACCACGGTGCAATGAGATGTTGACCCCAAGGCTACCAAGGTAGTTTGGGGAGAGAGAGGTCTGAACACACCCAGCTTGCTTCGAAAGGATGCCAACCAGATGGCCTTGGGCAAAAGAAAAAGGAAACTCAACTTACCTTTGTTCTTCCTCGAGTTCTTCTTTGGTCATCATTGACTTGTACTGGTTTCCCCTCAGCTTTCCAGGACTGTATTTAAAAGAGAACGTCTCATCTGCAGCTGGAGAGTGGGAGAGGGAAAGACAGAGAAGAGCAAGAGATCGTGTGAGCCAGAGGCCTCCCAAGAGCAATGATCAACAGCAGTGGGCTTGTTCACTTGAGCTTCTAGCTGACCCCTGCTCCTGCAGACGCACCCCAAACACTGTGGCCACCCCAAAACACTCTTCCTTAGTTAGCTCCAGTCTCCAGAAAGGCTGGGCGGTGTCGGGGAAGCTGTGTGGATTGCAGTGGAGAGCCAAGGTGTTGCTGGCCAGAGGACAGCAGGAGTCCCAGCTGCAGCTAGCACTGGAACAGCGAGGACTGCTGCGAGCGAGCAGCCCTGCTTGGAAGCAGATACAAGTAAATCCTACAGCACGGGAACCATATGCTATTGCGCTCCCTGGATTCAAAGCCTTGCAGGCCCATCTTGGCTTATCAAGACATGCTAATCCTGCCCTGCTTAGCTCACAGCATTTTCCGCTTCTCTCCAGACTTGCATTCCTCCTCCCTCCCTCTCCTCATCCAGGGGCCCTTTCTCATGCTTGGGGCTCACGGATGGTGCCACGAGCAGAGCTGTCCCAGGCCACACAGCCCAGCAGCTCTCCCGCAGCCCTTGGCAAAGCTTGTGAAAAAAGGAGGTGCCACACTGCAAATCCCGGGGCAGCAAACAGAGCTGAACCAGGAGCACCAACACAGCTGGGTCCAAGTCCCTCTGTCACCAGCCAACAGACCTGAAAAGGAAACTGAGGTTTCCTTCTCCAGGCCTGGGTGCTCTCCTAACCGGCTCACCAGCCTCAGCCCTGTGCTAATTAGAGCACCGAAGCTCACGGACTCTGAGCCAAAGCCGATCCTTTTCCAATCGGATTTTGTTCGAGCACTATTTGCTTTTAAAAACCGCTCCCCTGCTTTATCTTCCTACAGATGGGAGAAAACAACAGGAGTGGAGGTCAATCCAAAGGGCAGCCCAGGAAGAGCAGCTCCTTTGTGTAGTTGCCTTTATTGGTTATCTGTGGGCTGTTTATCTGGGAGCCTTTATCTCCCAAGGACTGCAGGACTCGGCTGCTTCATGTTGAGCATTGCTGTTTCCACATCCACCCAGAAACATCTGCTGCTTCCACTGACCCTCGGAGCCCTGGGGATACTTCTAAGGGGTCCACAAAAGGAAGATGTTATTGTATCATCTGCACGGCCCTGAAAAATTGCACATTATCCACAAACCAAATATCCAGGATGATACCTCCCAGCACCAGCAAGACCCCAAAAGTGGTGAAACTCCCCTGGCTTCTGTGGCGGGAGAGAGAGCCTCAACTTGTGCAGAACCCATGGACCCATCACCTGTCCCCAGCCACCTAGGAAGCCCCTTCCAATCCTTGCCGCTGCTATTGCAGGCACCACATTCATGAAAGTCTCTCCTCCTCCACCTACCCAAATAAAAGACACCTCACAGCAATTTTCCCTTCCTCACATCCAGAAGGACTCAGCATCAGCAGTTTCCCCTCTATTTTCCGGTCAATACTGCCCCTTAAGGATTTTCTCCCCGTGTCCAAGGTCAGCTGCTTGATTTAGCAGTCTCTCCAACCCCAAGCTCACACACACTCTCAGCTGCTGCCAGAGCTCTCGCAGACCTTGGGGACTCCCACGCAAAAGCCAAGTCAGAGCCTCATTTTGTAGATGGGGAAACCTGAGATCTCAGGAATAAGCTGCGCAAGGCTGCGTGGGCAGGTACGGGACTGAGCACGCCGACCGCTGCAAGGTCACTGCTGCTAGCGTACGGAGTGTGCCTGGAGTGATATTTGTGGGCTGGGAATTTAACAGAAACCTTCTCCCTGCAGATATCCACAATTCCTCCCTTTACATCCCTGCATCCGTGATCTTGGGGAGCTTCCCTGGGAAATCCTGATGGATTACTGCTCAGTTACTGATCCGGAGTGTTTCTCTAATCCTAAAATGCCGTCGGGGCTCCCAGGGGAGCAAACCCTTTCCATACCATCTTCACAAGTGTCCGAACACAAGCACCCCGATGCTCCAGTCCCGCAGTCCCAAACATTCAGCTCAGCTGTATCCCACTTCCCTTGGTGGGAAAACCCTCTGAACAGGCAGGCAAACAAGTCTGGCCAGCTGGAAACAAGCAGTAATGCTGCGGCTTATCAGCCTTTCGGGTGGCCATAAAAGTGCACGGAAAGAAAATTCAGCAGGCTGCTGCTTTGGGAGATATTAAGAGAAAGAAAAACAAAACAAAACAAAAAAAAAAAGGAGGGTGTAACGTCCTGTTTCTTACCCTGATGCAGGGCAGGAGCCGTTTTGTTACCTTTGTATAGCTCGCCTGATTTCAAGGACAATTAAGATCATTTCCCTCACGTGGTTTTCTGCCAAGTAAATTGAGATTTGGGATTTTGCCTGTCCCAAAAAGGGCAGTTTAATTGCCACCCTGCCAGAAAAGAATAAGGGAAGAGGAAGGCGAGGAGGCTGCCCATCTCCCTGCCCACGTGTTGTGGTTAGAAAGGAGCCAGTGTGTGGCTTTGGAAACCACTGGCTGTTCTCTGAGCTCAGGAACTTTCCTTGCAGATTGAAAACAAACTTCAGGAAACACACGGAAAAGAGGAGCCTGAATTTTCACATGGACAGCAAAAACACTACAGAAGTATGAGGTGACCTACTTACTCAGAGCCTCCGTGAGTTCATATTAAAGAAAACATTTGTCTTTCATCTCTCTGCCCTCGCGTTGCCAGCGCTGTGACCCTGTGCTCGCAGGGTGAAAGCGGCCCCTCGAGTGCACCTCTGCTCCGAACACGCTCGCTCCGGTGTGCCCTGCGCACGCAGCAAGTACCTGCCTCCCCCCTGCCAGCTCCTCGCGAGCCTCGCTCGGGGAAAAGGCTGCTCCAGTGGTTTTGGCCACCGCGGCGGCATCCCGGGCTAGTGTGATCCCCACATGCCCAAGGGGAACCTCTGCTCGCAGGCTCGCTGGGCGGCAGCTCAGTGCCTTGAGTTGGGCCAGGATGAAGCGATGCGCAGGAGAAACGGTGAAGGAAGGAGCCAGGTTTCTCCCCAGCAAAGCCAGGGCACCACCGTTATTCCCAGCTGCACGCCGCTCGCCTCCTCCTCATCAAGCTGAGCCATCGCTTTCCCTAGTCCTGTTAAAACACCTCAGAAATGGTGTTTTAGAATTCAGGAGAGGAGTCGGTAGCTGTCTGCAGGAGATGCTTCAGGAGGATGCTGGGCTAGCAACGACCCCTGGCCAAGGACTGTCATCTCCTCCTGCTCCCGAGCCACAGCCACTTCAGGGCGATGCGCAGCGGTGCCAGAGCAGCCCTGAAACAGAGCTGAACCGAAGGAGGCAGACCCTGGCACAGCAGCGTTACTGAGCATCCATTTGGCAGGATGCGTCCATCATTCCTCAAACCAGGTCTCCCGCAGTCCTGCACAGTAACATCCCCGGTCACCAGTGCTGCGAGGAAGCCTAACCGGCTGGAATAAGCATCTTTTGGGAACCCCGTGTCCAAAGGCGCTTCCCCCACCTTGTGGGCATGGTACCAGGATTAAAATTTGATTCTCTCTGGCATTAGGTGTAATCCTCCGGAGCCAGGGGATTGCCACACAGCGCCTTAAAAAGGGCAAGCGGAAAGTGGGGCAGGGAAGTGGGAAGACCCCAAGCTCTCCTGCTACCCCAGCTGCCCCCAGCCACCCCGGGCAGGGGCTCCGGGGGACATCCCAGCATCTCCAGGGCTGCTCAGGAGAGCGGAGTCCCCTTCAGACCCACGCTCTTGCTTGGCACCATCTGTTTCGTTTTCTTACGAGCGCAGCAGTTGTCACCCCAATTAGTCAATTAATCATTTTCCAATCAACTAATTGGCTAATCAGTTAAACACAGCTCTGACTAAAGCCCCTGGAGATCGTCCTGGATGTGAGCAAGGAGCTTTTGGGGCAGCTTCATCACAAAGCTACCCCATGGCAAACAGCCCAAGGGCATCTGGGGAAGCAAAGAGGGGCTGTTGCCAGGGTGGGAATTTCCTCTGCATTTCCTGGAGGAAGGAGACCATCCCCAAGCACTCGGGGCTTCAGCCCCTCAGAGCCATCTGTACCCTCCCGGCAGGGCGCTGGCTTGCTCGGCACTCACCATCCTCATCCTCCGGCTCTCTCACCACCAGCTTCTCGTTTTCTGAGTCTGGATCTTCCTCCTGGAGGAGTTAAAAAACAGGGGAGAAGGTGCTGTGCTAAATAACGCGTGTTTGGCCAGGGCACCAGAGCCCGCAGAGCAGAGACCGGAGCTCCCAAGACAAGGGCTGGGCATTCCTTCCCTGCCTCCTTCAGGGAACTGGCTAAAAGGATGCTTGCTAACGAGCAAGGTTCATTAGTCTGCTTTCCTCTCGCTCGTCAGTGGGGGGAAATTGGCCTTGCTTATGGCACTCCCACCCAAAGGCTGCAAAGTGCAAGTGCCTCCCCATAATTGAGGGGATATCAAGGTTTTTAAGAAGAACCTGCTATCCCAGTGTCCCCAGGCCCAGCCTTGTGCATGAGCACCCTCCCGGGCTGGCACCCTCTGCCAGCCACCCCCGCACCCGCCATCCAGCCCAGGGACATGCAGGGGACTGAGCCACAAGCTGCGGGGACTTCTCCCGTGTGCCCCCAGGCCAGGCTCGGATGGACCATCTCAGCGCTAGGGAAAGGCAAGTCCCCAGCAAAAGCCACCTTGCAGCCACGAGCCAAGCGGCTGCTCCAAAGCACAGGAGCACTCGCCAGCTGGGACCAGTGGTTGAAGGCAATGCTGTGGGGGTCATACTGGGACCCCACCAGGAGCCCTCCCAGCCTCGCCTGGCAGCAACCCCCCAAGACACCGCTGGCTCCTGCCCGTGGAGCCCCAGCCCCTTGCTCCTCCAAGACGTGCCTGCCCACACAATTATTGCGGCAGCAGGGCTGATCTCTGCAGCACAGACAGGAGCAGCAGCAGCACATTATTTTTTTTTATAAAAGCAAAGGAATTTTGGAAGTTTTGGGGGTTGCCTCCTACAAGCTACAACAAGCTTTATCAAGCCCACATTCCTTCCCCTTGTGGTACCCACAGCAGAAAGTCATGCGAATGGCAAGCAGGGAGGGAAAGGAGCGCTCCAGCTCTGGAGATGACAGGGACACATGGCAATGCTCCTGTGTACGTGCCTTCCTCCTGCAAAGCGCAGCACCCAGCACCCTGGCTGCAAACCCCCGTGAGCCGAGCCCGGTGGTCAACAGCAGCCTGGAGCACGTGTCCTCCTGCATCCTCCCTGGCCCCACGCATCCCATTCAAAGTGACGGGGCTAGTGAGCAAAAGGAAAAGCACATGGGAGGGAGGGGAAGGAGCATGGAGGGAGCCTGGCAAGCAGCCATGGTGTTGAGCACCTGGGAAGAGTCAGGGTGAAGGAGATGCAAGGGAAATGAAGACGATCTGAGAAGAATCTTGCGCAGAGCCGAGGCTTTGCAGTGGACGGCTTTAGATAAACTGCTGGAGCATGGTATGCAGCCCCGACTCAGAACTAGGTTAGTTTGTCATCGGTGAGGAATGCGCATTATTCACAGCCATTTGGCTTCTTCTCGCCACCCTGCTCTCAGGCTCCCCAGAAGGACACGCTGCCGAGACCCCCGCCCCCCACAGCCACCGCTATTTTGGGCCATGCTTCCAAACATAGGCACTTCCCGCCGGACACCCGGGCTTCCCCTGGGGATGGCTGGGAGTGGGGCAGCACCCAAAGGAAAGGCCTCAGGGAGGGTGCAGGAAGGAGGTGCTCAGCCCTGGCTCCAGGGACTCAGCTACGAGCCCCGGGCAGCAGTTCCCAGTCACATTCCAGCAATTCTCCGTCACATCCATCTCTCCCCATGAGCTGAGATGTCCCCAGGGAGACCCGACCCTCCAGGAGCTGGCACAAGAACAGATATTTTAGCCTGTTCCCTACCCAGGCGTTAGGAACTGAGCATTTCTGAGCATTTAACCATGGAAGCAAATAAGAAATTTGGGTGCCAAACATCCAAGGAAGGAAAATACCTGCGCTCCAACCCAGAGGAAGAAACATTTGATGGGAGCAGAGAGGGAGCAGCTGGGGATGCCAGGCTGGCAGGCAACAGCAACATGCCGTGGCCATGCTGGGAACCCCCCCACTCGTGGCAGTCAGTAGCTCGCTGCAGCGCAACATTTTTCTGCTTGGATGGCTTAGAGGCAGATGCCAGCACCTCCCTTCCCCCCATGCTGCGGTCCCGGCATCAACGTCTCAGTCTGTCCACCTCACTGGGGCTGCTCGCTCCCTCGCACCCATCGCTGTGCCACCACCCAAGCCCCCCAGGCTGCCTTAGCCTGACCCCTGACAGCAGCCAGGCATCGCTCCCTGCACATCCAAGCAGCCCATTTGCACCTGGAGCACTGTTGCTCTCCGCTTTAAATGGACCAAGCCATTAAAAGCCCAGGAACCCCCCAAGGGGAACACAACAGGCAAGCTTTGCCCTCTCCATGGCCACTGCTACCCCAGGATTAGGTCCCATCCATGCAGAGACACCAGCACCCATTGTGCCACCCTCCCCAGGCCAGCTCTCCATCCCACGCACCTCTGCCTTGCTGGAAAGTGCTGCTTGGTCGCATCCACCCTCTGCTTGTCCTGTGCGCCCGAGGCTGGACCCAGGTGAGGCACCCAAAGGTGGTATCTGGAAAAAGGCAAAAGCTTTGAGCACAAATGCCCCCAAGACCTCCCCGTGCTTAACCAACCAGCCCTGGCAGTACCAGGACACGTAGACAAATCTCCAGATGCGGCCGGCAGCCTGCCTTGCCCCGCTGCCCAAGCCCATGCTGCCTCTGATCCACGTGCCAAGCCATGGCGTGGCTGCTGGAATGAGGAACACCAGAGACCTTCAGTGCCCAGCCCTGGAGCCAGGGTTTGGAGCTTGTGAGCTGCCCTCCACAGCAGCCCCATCCCACGGGACTGGGACTCTTGCAAGGAGCCATCGGTGAGGGGGAGCAGCTCGGCTGCCACGTGTCCCGGCAGGGCTGGAGGCAGCTGCCCGGGATGCTGATGCAGCAGACGGGGGCTAGCAGGAGGGCAGAGGAGAAGAAGGGCATGGTATGCTCAGTTCATTAACGCTTGCAGGGCCTGCTCTGCCAGCTGCCTTCTCCATCACTGGGTAATATCCCCTTGAAACCCTCCTGTCACCCCACTGCAATCCCAGAGCTGGGATTTCCCTGTCCTGTCAGCCCCACACCGGCTTTGAACACAGAATGGCGTCAACCCCCGCGCGAAGCCTTCTTTCCCCTGCCCTCTCCCAGCCCAAATGTTTCTCAGCTGAACCTTTCCCCGCTGCACCGTGGAGGAGGATACACGTGAGCAGGGAGCTGGGACATCGCGTCCATTGGCCTTGCAGTGAAATACCAGCACCGGGGCTGGGAGCAGCCTCTGGGGTGGCTCAAAAAAGCCGTCAGCAGGGACAAAACCCCCACCCTGAGCATGGCTGTGCCCGCAGCCCCTGCCAGCCGGGGTGGAGGGGAGAGCCCTCCCTGCCTGGAGCATCCTGACACCCCCAGGGAGCCTGCCCCAAACTTCAGGGCTCCTCAGCCCTGCCGTGGCCAGTGGGTGCTGCTGTGCCTGTTCTCCTAGCAGCCGTGGGGCAAGAGCAGCTGAGCTGGGGGCTGCCGTGCCCCGGCCATGGGATGCTCTGCGAGAGCAGGGCAGTGTCCTGCAGCCAGAAAATAGAGGGGGAAGGTCTTGGGGCAACACTGGGAGACTTGACAGCAAAAGAGGACACTATGGCACCCCAGGCACTGCTCTTCTATATGAGGCACAGCCCAGGAGCAATGCAGGGAGACTGTTTTGAGTGGTGGGGAGCAAGGGAAGCGCAGACCAGGGCCAGACAGCAGCAGGAGCTGCTGGAGAAGCAGGGACTTGAGTGCTCTGGCCGCCAGCCCGCGTCTCTCCATGGTTGCCTGCTGACCAAGAAAGCCTCCCGCAGAAGAAAAACAAGGGCGACAAGAAGCACTGCAGGGAGACTACGCACGTCATTGTCGTTATCGGGGAGCATCTGGAGGGGACTTCGCACGAGCCGCCCAGGCCAGCTGCTGCAGCAAACAAAGATCACATTGCCGCCGGCACCGGCAAGGGGATGCATTCGGCAGCAGCTGCCTGGCCCTGAGGCCACGTGGGGCCGGGAACGTGCCCCACGCTCCCTACCTGCTCCTGCTTGCGGGCGGGATGGACCCAGCCCGCTCCACAGCACATCCCGTGCCCGCTTACGTCTGAATCATACCTCTGCACAGCTCGCCAGGGGCTCTGGAAAGCCCAGCGCCCGCCACCGCAGGGTTAAAATCCAATAAGTCATTTACCTTAAATACCAATGCGGCAATGCATCTGTCATGGCTTTTGGCAGCTCTTGGCTTTAGAGCTGAAGCATTTGTTGGATCATCAGAAACACGCTTTTGCCCTTTAGCTTCCACGGCCAGCAAGCGAGACGCCTGCGCATGGAGCTGGCTCTGGCAGCGGAGGCTTTGGACCAAAGCAGGAGCGAGAACAAGACCTCCAGGGACATTTTAGGCACAGGCAGCAACCAACCGCAGTCGGACCCAAGTCACTCAGGAGAAGACAACTCGGACACAGGAGCTTGGCGTTGTCCCACAAGAATCCCCCCATTGTGGCTCTGCCGCCGCACAAGCCCTCTCCCAGCCCTACGGGAGACGGAGGCCGGGCTCCCCGTCACAGCATCATCTGGTTTTCAGCTCATTTCTGGCCATTTCCTCCCCGCTTCCTCCATCCTCGGCGCAAACCCCTCCGAGCAACAGGTTTCCCTTCTCAGAAGGGACACGAGGAGGCTGTGGGGCTGGCGTGTCCCTCTCCCTTTCCTCAGTCAAAGGGACAGCCTCGGCAACTACAGGCAGGAGGGGGACAAATGAGCACCCTACTCCAACTCCAGGAAAAGGGGAGATCCCAGGCTGCAAAGCAGGGGGAGAAAACTGTCTTGGATTAAACTCCCGGGCCCTGCGTGTTGCCATTTATGGCTGCACTTTCTGCTCCAAGCCTGATGCAAGACATTGCAAGAGGGAAAGAAAGCAGACAGGAGACAGCCAGCCAGAAAGAGAAAAGCCAGGAGGAAAAGGGGAAAGAGAAGCCTTTAAAAAAAAAAAAAAATAATGTTGGGCAGAGTTCAGCAAAGCAAAGCAGCTGCTGTGTCGGCAGCTCCTTTTCACCCCACTGCTGGGGCTCTCCATCCTCCCGCCAGCCGGAGAAGCAGCTGCTGCAGAACGAGAGCAGTTTTCCTGCCCGGAGCGATGGTCCTGCCAGCCCCGGGGTGCCCGGCAGGGGACATGCCTCATGCGGAGGCAGCGCTTCACCGGTCTGACCCCCCCAGCAAAACGTGGGGAGCATCTGCTCCCACTAATCCCCCCTGTCCCTGCTGCGGGCAGAGACAAGCCACGGAGTGGCCAGAGCCCTGCCAAAGCTTCAGGGCCATCCAGCCTCCGGCCAGGGGTCAGGCAGTGCCAGGTCTGATTAGGAAAACACCAGCGCGTCCCACAGCAGGGTGAGGAGTCCCAGCGCAGCAGGGCCTGTCCCTGCAGGCACCATCGTGCCGCAGTGCAGCACCCCCAGCATTACACCCAGCCGGCTCGTCCGCTGCTCTCCCGTTTTTCGCTCTGGCCTCTGGCAAGCAGATACCGCAGGCACCAACGCCGGGATGTCTCTTGTTGCCACGGATGGGCCAGACGGCATCCGTGGGCAGGGAGCAGGGGCAGGCAAACCCTGCCCTCACCTCGGAGGCTTACCCGGCAGGCGTTCACATGGGTGGGCACGTCAGAAGGCGATGAGTCCTCGTGGCCTCTGCTCCAGCAGCACACTGGCTCTGTGCAGGCTCCCAGGGCTGTACCCAGCCCAGACGGGACGGGACAGCAGCCCGACCCCCTGGACCCACTGGAGGGGACACAGCGTAAAGCCCCCATGTAACCGTGCCCCGACCCGACGGCTGGGATGCAGGGCAGGGACACACGCACAGGCTCCCCGGAGGGGGTGACACACGTCCTGCCTCGCTTCCCAACACGCAGACACTGCAAGAGACGATGCATCCGTTAATGGCACAGACTGCACCGGGTGAGAGCCGGGGCACAGCCGAGCAGTTACAGGTCTGGCAGGAAAGCTCCGCATCCCACTGGCAGGGGCCCGTGCTGCTGCCAAGGCTGTGACGAGGGGTAGCCCATCATCGCATCCCGCTCCACCGCCCTGCGGGACGGCAGAGCTCCTGTCCCAGCCCTGCGGCAGCCTGCACAGTCACCAATTAAAGCCAGGCTAATTAGACACCCTCTCCCCTCTGGCATGCGGAAGGCAGACAGAAGGTATTAGAAGGGGAGATGCTGACTTCTGAAATTTAAAGAGGGTCCCTGCTGGGAACTGGGTGGTTTGTGCTTCTGCTGCCTGACATGTCCAGGGGTTCTGGGAGCCCTGGGAAGGCACCGATGGGGGTGGGGGCACAGGGGAAAGGCACCAGGAGCTTTGCAGAAGAGGCAGGTGACATCCCCTTCGCACCTTTGCTATCCAGGTGACAGCACAGCACGCTGTCCTCAACAGGCAGGGTTTGCATGACTTTCCCTGGCCAGGATGAGCTGGGCACCTCTGAGTGTGAGGTCCCTCCTTGCCGGGTCACCTCCAGAGCTGTCCCCTCTCTCCCCACTGTCACCCACTTGACCCTGCTCTGTCTGAAGCCACCAGCTGCAGTTAACCCTTGGCAAACCAGCCAAGCTGCCATGCCCAGCAGAGAGCCTGGCACTGCCCGCTCACTCTCCCCACCTCCAGAGCGTCCCGGCCACGAGGGCATCCCAGCAGTGGCTCTGGACCACCACTGAAAACCCTGCCCTGTTGCTGCCATCTGCCATTTCCAGGACAGAAATACTCATTACAAAATTGGAGTTTTCTGACTATTTCTCAGAAGAACCAGTCTCGGCAGCCCCAGCAACGCTGCGGTTCCCACCCAACAGCTTTTCATTAGGGGATCGCTTTGACAGCCCTGCCTCATCCGTTAACAAGCTGGGGATGGGGATGAGAACAGACAGCGACACACTAATTAACTTTTTTTCAGTGACGGGAGCCAGCAGAGACAAGGGGAACCACTACCAGCAGTTAATGGAAGCAGGGGCTCCTGGGCTCCTTTCCCTGCTCTGCCACTGCTTCACTTTATAGCCGTGGGCACGATGCTGCAACGGTCCGTTCCTCCCAGAGAGGAGCAGGGAAGCCTGGACCCACACTGATTTTAGCAGCCGGTTGCACATCGCAGGCTGCCCTGGCAGGAGGTGGGAGCAGGAGGGAGGCTGAGCCACGCAGCTGCCCCAGCGCAGGGTGCGCAGCTGATACTGGTTTGCAAGGGCAAGGAGAAGGGAAGGAAGGAGGCAGCGGGGTGCACAGCTCCAGCCAGCCATTAAACACGCCAAGGCTGCTCTCCCCGAGCGGGTTCATCCATCAGCATTTTGGTTGAGTGGTTAACGGCTGCAGTGAATCGGAACCAGCCTGGTGCGGTACGTGCTGAGCAAATTGGAGGGGGGAAAAAAAAGAAACCTGAAAGAAAGCTTTCCGAGTGCCGAGCACAGCCTTCCGCTTGCTCATGTACCGAGTCAGCCAAGAAGCCCGGAGCACACAGCAGCCCCGACACTGCCGGGAGCCCGCAGCCGAGTGGACGGCACCTTGGGAGCCTCATCTGCTGAGTCACATCAGGGGACCGCAGCCCTCAACCGAGCCAAGACGGGTTTGATAGGGCACGTTTCCATCAGCAGCCGCCTGCAAAGCACTCGCTGCTCTGCCCAAGGCCAGTCCCATCCCTGCCTGTAACATCTGCGGGGCTTTGGCCTAAGCTGGAGGAGGAGGATGAAGCGACTTTGAGGATATTTGCAGGGAGCATCTCGCAAAAACGGGGAACCAAGGGGAGAATCCACAGAGTTGTGGATGGTTTCCCCCACTCTGCCTGCGAGATGGGCCCCTGGATCAGCAGCCGGGGCACTGCTCCCTGCTCACATGGGTGCGGTGCCTGCTGGAAACGCACGTACTCCCTCCGCCGTGCCACCCAGCACCACGGGACTGCCAGTCTCGGTCAGGCAGCCTGCGCCGAGCAGTCCTGGCAGCCGCGAGATCACGCGCGGGCCAGCGCTCCCAAACACTTACTCAGCAGTGAGAAGCATCCCTCCCCCTTCCCGCTGCATTCCGCCACCACCCAGGTCGCAGACATCGCCTGCTCCTCGTCCTTCCCAAAAAGATGCTGCTCAGGTCCAGGGCTACTTGCCCTGCCTTGCTTCTCCAGCGAGGTAACCATTTCCCAGGAGGAAAAATTGGCCAGGACCCTACTTAGCTCCAGTGTCCCCTTTGCTTTGCCATGAGAGGGACCGAGGGCAGCGCAGGAGAGACCCCAGTCCCACAGGGCCCAGCCAGGCGTCTGGAGAACCTTGTGCCTTGAGTACCGGCTGGCCTCCAGGCACACAAAACCCTGTTACCACACCTGTGCTGAGTGGGGATAAAGGAGCTGAGCCCATCTCTGAAGGCGATGAGCACTGCAGCAGTGGCTGTTCAGGAAAATCTGGACTGAAGAGCAGCCAGAAGGGAGGGGAGACATTCCCGAGAAGACTCA
Source organism: Burhinus oedicnemus (assembly GCA_008921705.1). NCBI lineage: Eukaryota > Metazoa > Chordata > Aves > Charadriiformes > Burhinidae > Burhinus > Burhinus oedicnemus. The sequence continues at coordinate 4,185,157 of VFFE01007255.1, forward strand.
AGCTAGCGAGACAGCAGAGGAACCCATGAGCTCTGGCAGCACTGGATGTGGCCATCTGTCCCGATGGAGTGCTGCACTTCATCAGAGAGCGCTGGGTATGGCCCAGGCCCCACAGCAGCTCTGGCTGGGTGGCCAGCTTTGCTGCTGAGCTAGCCCAGCTGGGACCTAGCCAGCTAACAGCAGCCCGGGGGCTCTTCAGCTTGACAAGGAGCCTGGTGCTCGAAGGCACCAATAAATCACACGGCAGAGGGAGAGATGTGGCTTCCAGGGTGCTGGGCTGAAGGAGGGAGCTGCTTGAGAGCCGAACCCATGGCCAAGGGGTGCCGAGAAGGGGAGAGGGAGGGCTCCGAGGCTCAGAAACGACAAGGGGAGGTGGGGAGGAGCACAGGGAGGCAGACTCGCATCCCAGCCCTGAGAGTGGGTCAGAGCATCACTGTACGGATGGGGGCGTGCAACCCCCTGGGACCTGCCCGAGGCCATCCAGTGAGTCAGTGGCGATGCTTTCCAAGGCGAGGGCTGCCTGCGCACTGCCCGGCAGCCTGGATACAGTCGCTGAGGATTACAAATGCTGCTAATAATAGCCAGCAGGCGCCTGGGCCCCAGGCCTGCGCTCCCCAGCCGAAACGTGCTGCCTGCATACGGACGACGCATCGCTCCTGGATTTCTGAGCCACCCCATTACTCACATCCCCCCACTGGGACAAGGGGCCAACCTGGGCAAAAGCCACCAACGCCATGAAGTTCAGGCATCTCAGGTTGTCACCGAGTCCCATCCGAGCCAGGCAAGAGCAGAGCAAGCTCTTTCCACGGAGGCTGGGTCGCCCTTTTATTTTTAAACAAGATCCGGTGCCGGAGGAGGATTTACGGGGTTTTTATAGGCATCGCTCCCCCCTCCAGCCCCCCCAGTTCAGCCAGGGGTCAGCCCTTAGGACCAGCGTCCTGCTGGGGTTGGGGAGGGAGGGGGAAGCCAGGGGGAAGCCAGTCCCTTCCTCTGGGGCAGCCAAGGACAGCCGGCCGGGGACAGCGTAAGGGAACCCCGCGCTGGCAAGGGGACAGTTTGCGACAACCCACAGAAAGAGGATGCAGACGGGAAGAATAAACACGCACACCCCCCCCGTACCTGGATTAGCTCTTGGGAGAAGGAAAAGTCTCCCAGGGGCTGGACGTGCAGACAGGAGAGACTCACAGTGACGCACACTTCTCTTCCCGTAAATCTTCACTATCTTGATTATTTTTAAGAGTACACCTTGGGGGGGCGGTGATGGAAGGGAGCCCCAAACACCCCACCGCTGCTGCCGCCCTCAGGAACGACGGGCTTGTCCCCACCCAAGGGCAAACCCCGGCTTTTGTCGGAACCTCCCTTGTTTTAGAGGAAAACCCGGGCGCTGCGCTCCTGCCCTGCCACCCGCGGGCACCAGCCCCTGCCGCGGGGACGGACGCAGTCGGGAAGGGACACTGCGGGGGGGGGGGGGGGGTC
>VFFE01007255.1:4186652-4205373 GCA_008921705.1 Burhinus oedicnemus
CCCGCCCCCACCCCCCCCCCCCCTTCCCCGGCCTCGGCACCCCCCTCCCGCACAGAGCCGGTAGCCAGAGCGATCCCCCCCCGCCCCGCCCGTCGGGGACGCACACAGGCACCCACGGGTGGGATTTGGGCAAGGGGGACCGGGCGAGGAAGGCTGGGCTGCAAGCAGCTCGGCTCTGCCTGATGCGAGCGTCCGGCTCGGGACAGGAGGATCTTTCATGAGACACTGCCCTGTATCCAAAAATTCATTCCCAGACCATTCTGCACAGTCGCTTGCATCATTCATAACTGTTTGACTTGGAAAGGTCTCTGTTTCCTGGGATGCTCACTGTGGGCAGACAGGCACCCACAGCTCGGTGAGCTCAGTGGGATTGCAGGGAGCTCTGTGCAGGTTGGGGTGTCAGCCGGCCTCCAGGTAGCGCTTAACGAGCATTTGCACCGTGTTAGTCCTTGGCTGGGTAGCGGAGGAGCTGGCAGGGCGAGGGAAGGCTGTCCTGACTCTCCTCGGCAATGCATCTACGCCAAGCGTCGCTCCACCCTCCCCAGGAGCTGCGGGCCGGTATCGCTGGCATAAACTGCTGTCGCACCCACCAGGTGAGCGGGTGCTGAGTACCTGGGCTGTGAGAGCCTCCCCCCCCCCCCAAGCACCTCACTGCTTGGGTGTCTGAAAAACAGGAGGCTCAAAAAAATGGGATGTGCCCAAAAGCCATCACAAGCTGGCAAGGAGACTGGCCAAGGGGTTGTCAGGTCCTTCCAGACGCTGCCACCAAGGATTTCCTGCCTCTTGAGGCTGCTGGGAGGATTAGCCAACCTTTTACGAAGCAGGCTGAAATTAGAAGGCCTAAGCTATTCCTGCCAGGGTAAAACCAGCACGGAGCTCTCTCCCAGCTGTGTGCGAGGGGAGCAGACATGGGAATCCGCCCCCAAAGTTTCCTCCAGGGAAAAGGCTTTGGAGATATCTCCAGGAACAGAGATTTTTATTGACTGGCTAAAAACAAAACACGAACAAAGATGGGATTAAATCCCTAGGGTGGGAGGAAGGAAGTGAAGCCATGATCCTCACTGCAGTTTGTCTTTATTGGTAATCCTATCAGGCGGTCAATCGTTAGCGTATGGATAATTGTATTCTTAGTAACAACCAACCATGGTACTTATCTTCCCTTCTCTGCATAGCTTTGTGTTTCCTGGGCCCCGATCATCAGAGCTGCTCGAGAGCTCAGCCAAAACATCCAGAGATGGTAGCGTTACAGCGCTGTCTGGTTCAGCATCTTTTTGGATGTATATTTGGTCCCTTCTTCTCCCTCCCTGCCCAAATCCATTCTTTAACTTGGTGAGACTACTGGCTTCCAGAAGTTTGACTTGCTAGATGGAAGTAGTGGAGAAGCACAAGGGCTGTGACAGCCAGGACTGCTCCGTTGGATCAATACAAAGGGGTATAAATAGGTCTGGAGTACAGCGAGACTGAAATTCTCTCTCTACCCTTCCAGGGTAGCCTCAGCCAAAGGGTTTCCAGCAGAGCCAGTCCGGCAGGACAGGGTGATCGCAGATGGGAGCCCGGCACAGCCTTGGGTATGCGATACATCACTGTGTGTTTGGGGAGGCAGTTTGGGAATCAGCAGTTAATCAGGTTTGTTTGTATTTCTTCTGGTTTTTAAGTAACCTTGGAGCTGAGCTGACCACCTGCAGTAGCCACGAAGGCATCATGCCGAATCCAGTGCATCACTTGCCTTCTGAGACTTCTCCTGAGCCCTGGAAATTAGAGACAGAACCAGGGTGGGGAAGCTCACGGGACCGGGTCTTTGCTCCTGCGCTCACACGGACTGTCAGTTCTGGGGACAAAGAGGAATTTTGGGCAAGACTGCCAGAAACTGGCCACTGTGGCCTGCTAGTAGGGTGACTTGGGGTGTTTTGGCCTTACATACACATTTGCAGCAGTCACAGTGCTCTCGATTACTGCTGACAGCCAGGACATCTCCTGCTCGTTTCCCCTGGCACCGTGCATTTTCCATGGCTCTCGGTTGGAAGCCTGTTAGAGGGTGTTTGCCTGCGCAGGAATGCAGTGGCACGTGGCTCGCATTAACCCAGGGCAGAGACTGAGCACTTCAGTGAGTACCCTCCCAAACAGGATTTATCACCACCTTAAAATATGAGGTGCTGGCCCTCACACTTCTTCTGAGATCGGGATCATGGATGGGGAAACCAAACAGGAGCTACAGCCAGAGGTTAGTGGCTTCTGCCTTTGGACCTGGAGTGGTTCACTATCAGGTTTCTGGAACCTGCTTGCACTTGTAGGAGTTGTGAGAACTGCAGGGCTCAGACATCTCTGAAAAACAACACTCCGGGTCTTGAGAGCAACAGCCAGGAGCATCAAGGACACATCTGCAAGACCAACTGCTCTAACCGAGCTACCTTCACACAGCAACGAGGTGGCAGAACCAGCAACAGGACTCAGCTCCCCACCTCCAGACCTGGGGTGAGACTCTCCTGCAGAACGTGATCCGATGGCGATGATCCCCCAAGCAGAAACCAGGCCCAGCAGGTCCCGTGTGACATCCTCCTGTCCCCTCCATGGCTCTCCAGAGGCAACTGGATGGACTAAACTTGCCCTGACGTAGCAAGGCTCCCACCGGGAGGGACAAAGAGTATCTGCACGGTTCCCCCATCAATTTACAAGGCAAGATTAACGCCTCTGGCTCCCGCCACGCAGCCGCATGCTCCGGGATGGATTCACACTCCAGGTCGGCCAGGCAGGCTCCCAGCCAGACATCTCTGCCCGGCTCTTGCCCGCCAGCTCTGGGAGAGACGAGCTGTCGCAGCCTCTGCACAGAGACCCCTGGCAAGAGCCGGGGGGGGGCAATTCCTTCCCGCCCGGGGGTGCCAGCCTTGCCCTGGGCAACCGAATGAGCACGCTGCCCTCTCTCGGGAGCGGAGCAGCTCTGCACCGGCTGCGGCCAGGGAAGGGGCTGGCTGGGAAAGAGCTGGCCGAGAGAGCCCTTCCCCGCACAAAAGCTGCTTGTACAGGGCTGTCAGCTCCAGGCCGCAGCGGGGGGAGCGCAGGGCTGGCGAACAGCTGAAGGGCTTTACCAACAAAGGCTGGATTCAGGGGAGCTGCGGTGACAACTGCTCCGGGAAGCATCCCCCGCCACGGAAAATGCTGCGCTGCAAATCTGCCTGCAAGAGGGATTTAGCTCGCTTGGCTCCCTGCAGCTCAGGCGCTGTGGTCGTAGGCCAGTACCGCTGCCAGTCTCCCGGGAATAACATGCTGAACAGCAGGGAGAGCTTTCTGTAGGCACAAAAAAAAGACCCCATTTACCAGCTTGCATGCTCTTACTCTCCCCCAGCACGTGAACTGTGCAGGCAGTGGCTGTACCAAGGTCCTCTGCTTACGCAGGTAGTGTCCCTCCCACCCAAAGGGCTGAAGTAAGCCGAATTTCGACACCCCTCTCCTCCACAGCTCTGACCCAAGCCCAGGCCTACAAGACCCCGTGAAGCGAGGTGAGCAGATACATGCTGGTTTTTAGCAGGGGAAGCAGCAGCTGCTGGTTTGCACAGACCTTAGTAACTTCACACAGCGCCTGTTCCAGACAGACGGTTCTGTTCCCAGGTCCTCCAAGAACCCATTTCCCCTCAAATAAAGCTTAACACAGACCGGTCCTATAACTGGTCCAAACTCGGATCATTTCTGCAGCCCTGGTCATGCTCCCAGTCACCGATACCACTTACTCCTTGCCAAGAACAGCAATGTCCTCTCTGCTTTGATGCCAGAAATGAGAAGCGATCTCAGGAAATGCCACTGTACTTACCCCATTCTTCAGCTGACACAGGCTCAGAGGTCACTAACCTCCTCCGGCTGGCTGTTCTTCATTCGCTTTTTCACACCCGGCTCCGTGCTAGCTCCGATGCTGCAGTGATGCTCAGAGAGCTGGTTCCACTCACAAGTGGCAGAAGACTAACCACCACAAGAGTTCAGCTCACCAAGAGGTCTGAGCCAGCACAAGGGTGGGGGTGGCCATACCTCGCTCCCACTGAAAGGAATGATCCTACCACAGAGCGCTCTTGTGAGTGCTCGTTTCTGTACCTTCTCCCTAAGCTCCCTCTACTAGCCCCTCTGCTTGCTAGGCCTCTGGTCTCACCCAGTACAGCTGCTCTTCCATCATGTTAAAACTCATTTTCCAGTCTAATCCCTGAGCTCAGGCAGGCTTCGAGTTGTTGATGGTCTTCAAAGTTTTGAACCAGCTGTACAATTGGCCTTGCCCTTGAAGGCAACCAGATACAAGCTGATAGTCCTAACAGCGAACCAGCAGCTCATGGACACTGCCTGCCAGTCCACTCTGACTGGAGCAGAACAGCTGAGAAAAGACGCAGCCTTGAGTCTGAACAAGCCAGTGCTGCATCAGAAAAGCAATCCTTCTGAAATTCTCCTCCAGCCCTGGTGCGCCTTCCCTGCTAGCACAGCTGGACCAGCTGCTGCTCCTCCAGCTGCCCTGCTCCTCCTCCTCCGGCAGGCTGCACAGCCACGCGCTGCGGTGGCAGCCCGTTTCAGGTCCTTCTGTTGAACGAGAGGACACACGACGGTTACAGGCATCACACAGAGGTGGGAGCCGCCACCTCTCAAACCAGAAGGGACATGGAATGATTATTTCCTTTTGAACACAATTCCAGTCAGCTCTACCTGCCTCAGTTTACCCTTCTCCAGAAACAGAGGAGGTGCAGTCCCACAGAGGAGTCTTTACATGCCTTGAAAAAAAGGTGAGATTCTACAAGCCTATTAGTTCAATCTCAAACCAGTCTTAAAACACGTAGCTACTTAGTGCCGTGGCTAACACTCAAGTAGGGATGCAGCCCTGTTCTCTTTGTGACTTGCTTTCTAACTGCTACAAAAGAAATACCAGTAGTTACTTGCTTTTACATCAAACTGGAGGAAAGGAGCAAGAACATCAGCAAGGGTGCAGCACAGACAATCCAACCACCACATTTCCACTCTGGTAACCTTGTCCCGTTGGCTCCCTGGTAGCAGTTAAAAAAAAAATCAGTATGCCATCCTCAGTGTTGAAATGAGGTATTAGGTTACAACTGTCACAAAAAGGAAGATAGGTAGATAAATCAGAGGAATAAAAATAAATGAAGTCCAGACTGCAAGGCCACAGTGGCACTGAAGGAGGTACCAGCAATACCTGCAAATGAGGAAGAACAATGGGATTATGTTAAAGCTGGGAGCACAAAAATTGCCTCTCTTGGGAATGAAAAGCAGAAGGAGGTAAGTTATAAAAGCATTTCTACAATGGCTCTACATTGCTTTCAGCCACCACAAGTCATACAATTTTCTGGAATTGGGTCTTGTTAAATGCCGAGCACCAACGCGCCCAGAGCACCCACACGGGGAGCAGGGGCTCATTTGCTAATTGTGACTGCCTGGCTGCATGGAGCTAGACAGCATCTAGCAGAGGATGTGAACAGGGCACAGGCAGAGATCTTCTGAAGAGCAATTGGAAAGGAGGAATAAAAATAATTTGGTTTTATAGGCGACAGTAAGCAAGAAAAGTGTTTACATCGGTGTTTGGGAAGGGAAGGACAGAGGTTTATGCAGAAATCAGCAAACTTGCTGGCTGCTGCCACAAAACAATCTACTCTTCACGGTGTTTCATTCTTCAATATATCGATATAAATATTTCAAAAGCCTCCAGGCTGCTGTCCCGCACTCTCCTTCAGCTTGTTTACCTACAGTTACTGGTTTCAACAGAGCTCAATAACACAATACACAAGTTTTTCCAGCTTCCCAATCCTTGTCCCACTACACCACCAAATTCATTAAGAGGCAGCATCAGACACAGAGCGGCTCTTGCGCTGAACCCCCAGGCACAGGGGAAAGGTCTGTCAGCTCTCTGCTTGGAGTCTGGCCTTTCCACAGCAACTCTCTGCACTGGGCACCTTACCTAGAAGCTAAACCGAAAGCCGTATGCGACACCTGGAAGATGAAACCCCCTCTCGCCAGTATGAGGTGGCAAGAGAAATACAAGATAAGGCTTCTTGTAATACGGCCTGGGGAGGACAGGGAAGGCGCAAAAGCACACATTGCAGTCTGGTAACACAGCCACTGACACGAGCCTTATCCCAAAGCCACCACAACCCCAGCAGCTTCCAAAACGCACCCCACCATACAGACGTACTAATCACATGCAAGAAAGAGCTAGAGAAAGTCCCCAAAGCACCCCCACAGCTGTTACCTGAACACCATTTAGCATGCTGTGGTGCTCTGGGAAACAGAGGTGTACATCTGTAGTTTTTTTCTTTTTGTTTTTTTTTCAGATCATGATATGAAAAAAAGTGACTAGCCAACAGGATAATGCAAAATAATTGATTTTATTTAAAATAAAAAGCAAAAACACAATCATCCAAACAAGACAATTAAGAACATCCCAGCTCTGCTGGATGGGGTGATAAAAGCAGCTAACGGCAGTGGCAGGGCTTGGAGCTGACAGTGTGAGTGTCAAACGAATCAGTAAGTTCTTTCCTTCCCCCCTTTGCAAGGGGGATGCCAAAAACCTCCCATCACAATGAGGCCACACAGGCATTTCAGATTTGATTCAGTCAACAGTCTTGCTTCCTGCCCCACGATGGCTGGGGATTCAGGGAGGAAAAGGGTCTATGTTAATTATGAAAGAGGTTGCTGTCTTTCTTCTAAGCATTTGGAGAGGCTTAATGTAACTGAGAAGACAAACTGGAGCCAGCGTACCCGAGCTGGAAAGGGGAGGAAGGTATGCCCGTGCTTCCTTGGCATCACCTGCTCCCAGAGCACTTGTGCAGATAACAGGTGCCGAGATCGGCACGCCTGCTGTTCATATCTACAGTTCTGACACGATATTTATTCATCTACTCCTGAACTGTCCTAGCAGACAAGCCTGCATTTGTTACCAGACTCAAAAGCACGGCTAGGGCTCACAAATCCCTTTACCTCTTGCCAGGGCAGGCAGGACAATGACACCGATATACACAGTACAATCAGGAAGATCACGGTCCAAACCCAGCACGCAGCTCTCTAAGCTGTCCCTGGGGAACAAGGCAGCCCACAAAGTACCATGGGGCTGACAAAGCGCCGGTGGGGGCTGAGGCAGAGCAGTGAGAGAGCTTTGGGGCTCAAGGAAATGAGGGCCCCACCGGGTCTGGGTGCTGGACCACAGCAGCTTGCTACATCCAGGGGCTCTACAGTACAGAAAAGCAGTGGGGTTGGAACAAGAGACATGGATGCCCCAAGAAGCACAAGCCTGGAGAAGCGAGAGCACAAAACCCACTCTCCCCAGTCAGCCTCCCACAAGCACGGATCTAGGCACAAGGGGAGCACAGTTTTTAACTTTATTCCCCATTCACCTGGCCTGGAACAAGGGCCTGGGAAGCACCAGCTCCCACCCTTCCTGTAAGGCCAGTGAAGCTGACTCCCTGATAACAGATAATTTATTCTCGTCCTATTTAAAAAAAAAAAAATCCCAATGTAGCAGGACCTTCTGTTTCGAGCAGGCCATGAAATGCTAACAGTTAAACTCTGGTAAAAACAAAAAGCCTTGTTCTGCTACAATTTATGTACCACACAGCAATTCTGGAAGGGCCACTGCAGAACACCACGTGGCCAAGAGTGCTGAACAACATCCCCAATGTTTTCTGCTACAAAAAGCTAACACCAGGTTAGGAAGTCTCAGGTTGCTTAGGATGTCTGGAACACTTTCTGTGGGAGGACGACTTCAAAGCATCTTACACAGTAAATACATCTCAACCTCACAACACCCCTGTGAGGTAGGTATTTTCCTCATCTAAACAAAGACAGAAGCTCACCAATTCAGCTGAGGCAAGAGCCTGTAAGCGGAAGAACCAGAGATCCCAGGAGTCCCGACTACCAGGTAGCCTAAACAGATACACCTTTGTTTCACATCAGAAAGTGCCTTGTGGAGGAGTCAGTATAGCATTGCTGGTATCACAATGCCTGTAGCCCATTTCAAACACACTGCTTTTCTGCAAGGGATGTCAAACGAACATAGGCTTCAATCTGAAATTGTTTTACTTCACACCATGGAAGAGTTCATAGGCATGGAAGAATACTCTGCACTCTAGATCTTCCAACTGTGCTTCTGGTGCTTAGAGGTGTGGCTTTCACGGGACACAGCGATCAGATTTTCAGGCAGAGGTTAAGATTTTAAGACTGCAAAACTGAACTGTGCATGCCAAATGCAATTGCAGGCTACAGCATAAGCTATCTTACTGTACGTACTAACAGTCAAGCCACCAAAGAGGGCAGCGGACAGTTCTCTAAGGGCTCCCCTCAAGGTGACAGAGCTGAGACTTCTGAGCCTTCGCCTCTCCAGGCCCCAACATTCTTCCACAAGCCGCAGCCTGCTCCGTCTGAGAAGACATACAGATTGTGCAGGCTCCCAGGCTGTTCAACCAGGCAGGAAAAAAAGGCAACCTTGGCCAGAAATGCCAGGAGTTTGAGAAGTTTTTTTTTAAAATGAAGCAATCTTGTGGAATAATATGCAGCAGTCTACAGAGCAAGGGTGCTCACTTATGCCTGGCTATCACAGGAAATTCAGGAGTCCGGACAGCAAAGGAGTGTACCAATAAACCGTCCGTCTCCCCATTTTTTCCCCACCATGCTGCTCCTACACAAAGTGACTGGCACAGAAGACTCAGAAACAGAGATCCTGACAAACGTATTTAGGATTCCCTTGTACAACAGGATATGGCCTGGTCTCCAAGATGGGAGTGTTTAAATAGAAAGAGACAAGGTTTTAAAAAAAAAAAATAAAAATCAGAAAACCCAGACAAGCAATGTTCTGGGTTCCATCAAACACAACAGGTGTAAGAAAGTCAGTTAAGGCTGCCAATCTGCTTTTTCATTCCACTACCAGTGCCCGGGCATTATTGCATGTTCACTACAGGCATACTACTTCTGCTTTCAAGTTTCCTCTCTCAAAGAACGGCTGAAGTGAGATCTAATACCCACCTCCTAGGTCCCAGGAGAGCACCCAAGGAAGCACCACAACCCAGCTAGCTTCTGGCTGTGCTGTTCAGATAGAGAAGAAAGATAATTTCCTTGCAGCACACCTTCAGACAGATAAACCTCTTCGGTGACACTACCAGCACAAGCCCCTGCTAAAAAAAAAAAATATCAGCAGCTCCAACAGATCCCCTGGGGATGAGAGCTTTACCCGGCATAATACAAATGCTTCTACACAGACTTAAGCAACACATTGCATTTTTAAAAAGCATAAAACAACAATATGCCCCCCTCCCAGTCCTTTAAAATTGGCACCACAAGTTCCGGAAACATATGAACCCATAATGTCAAAGAAAAACCATTTAGGTATATGAACTGCAATGGCCTGAACGAGCCCACGGCCCTATGACTGCTTGGTATTTAAAGCCCAGCAACTGTTATCATATAAGAGTGAGACTTTGTCAGTTCTTGCCTAGTGCTAAACATCACGCCTACACCTAAAGGACTGTAATTACTGGCAAATGCTGACTTTTTCCCCACAGTTTTTGCTGTGCAAGAAACTCCAGGATTCTCATGCTCCATTGAGCTTCTTATCGCAAGGTGCTAGTGCATCTTTGTTACCAGTCATCATAACAGACACAGAGCAAAAGTAAATGGACTGTTGCTGGTTAAGGTGTTGCACTTTAGATGTATGCGCGTAGATTAAGACCACGAAAGATGCTTCAGGTCAGTGGTCACCTCCGCTGAAGTTGCTTCAGTGTTCGGAGCATTCATACCACCTTCCCTTCCTGAAAATCTGGTGCGAGATCCGCCGGACATTCGGATAGGCCAAAAGGGCTGGTGTTCCTTTCCTCAAGTGTACAGGACAACATGTAAACATATGACAGTGTCAAAGCAAAGCAGGTTTTTAGATTTACCTGCTGGTTTTAAAAAGAGTTCTTTAAAAACTGACCGTCGTCTTCCTTACCAGTTACGTGAACCATTAAATACTTGGCAGGTCCTTACCCAGAGCTGGGTTATTAGTGCACTCACTTGGGGCGCAGAGGGGACAAAGCATTGCACTATAATGTAGATCGGGGCATTCCCCTAGAAGTTATTAAGGAGCCAACCTTCGACAGCACATAATGAAGACAGATGTCTGGATCGAGGAAGAGTGACAAAAACTTAAGGACTGTGAGAAATAGAAGCAGAAGGGGGTAGAACAGAGCTGGCTGGCTGCTAACGGAGCTTCGATCGGCAGCTGCCTCTAGGCGGGTGTTGTTATCTCTCAGGGGTAGCTGCGGCCTCCACAAGATTCCCTAATCCTGTCAAAAAAAGTACAACTGCCTGTCAACAACTATAGCATTTCCCCTCATATCAGGACAAAAGATCACAGCATGCAGGTTAATTGTATGCTTATTCTTCCTACAGAATTGTACAAGCTAGAGAAGATTTTATGTTTGGAACCGTTTCTATCAACTAATCCATCACATAGCTGGAGCAGAAAGCCCACCCATCCTCACAGAGTGAAACAATCAACATACAGGAGGAAGAACAGTGAAACCTGGAAAGCAAGTGTTCTAGCCAATGTGCTAACTTTTAATATTTAAAGTATTCATTTAAATTAAAAAAAAAAAAACCCAAAAAAACAAACAACCAAACCCAGGGTCTGTGTTAAGGTTTGTTATCTCCTGCTGCTCATTCTGTGCCTGAAGTCACAACTGGCTGCTGAAATGGGTTTTGACAATGTCATAACAAACAAATTGTTAAAACCTCCAGGGCAAAATAAGCAGTGAGTACAGTTCTCCTCAACTGTTTAATAATGTGCTGTACTTGTAAGTCAGTTGTGAGCAACTCCTGAAAACAAGAGAGCAGTATATCACAGCAAGATAAATGGCAAAGTATACAGGAGCAACCAGGTCTTTAGGCAGTACCCTACACTGGGAAATCAGGCACGATACTGGGAATCCGGACTTCCTCAGGTAAATCACTATTGCACACCTTCCTTTGCAGGCCACACAGTAAGTCACCACAGCACTTGCATCCATGCCAAACCTGGAGCAGCCAACAGCTCAGGAACTAGACAGCACCCTAATGCAGGCAGGCAGCTAACACAGCAGCATCGGTAAACCAAACTGCAAGGAGTTTGCTTGAGAATTTTGGCAAGCCTCTGCTATATGAGAAAAATGCTTCATTTAGCAAAGAATTTCTAAGTTCCTCCCTGCAGTATACTCCCAGATTCCCAGTGTTTCACTGTTTTTAACCTGGCAAGTCCAGAGAACTTCCTTCCCCGGCAACTTTACCCTAAGTAATATCTATTCTTGGTTCTGCAGAACCTGATCGTTCTTCACGTTTAACTGTTTACTATTCATTTGTGCTCTCTGGAGAGCAGAGTTAAAATATCCCACCTCTCCCATTACAAAAAATAAAAGAAAATACTTTCTCTATTAAAAGAGGCAACTAGGAAAAGTAATAAAACTGTTTATTAAATAAAGTAAAAAACTTCACTTAAAAAAAATATCAGGAATCTTAGTTTTCAGTTTGGAGCAATTAAAATAATTCATGGAGGGAAGATATCACCACTGGCCAACTGCTTTACATTCTGTAAGGGACCCCCTCACTCTCCATCCCTCTGTCCTGATGAATAACTCTATCTTAACTCTGCCAGCTCTGCCTTGTATTGTCTTTTGCTTGTTTAAAAACCAACAGTTGCCATCGGGTCACCTGGAGGAGCTGCGCTCTTTGCTCACACAGTCGTCCTGGGAAGTTGTATCACCGTTACCCATCATACTGCACGTTCTCCTCTTTTTCCTCCGGTGCATCATCCCCTCTGTCTCAGAGCCAGAGTCGCACTGAAGTATGAAGAGATGAAACCAGAATTCAGAGAAGCCTAGTGAACTGTTTGTGCTGTGGAATTCACCGTAAGAGCTACCTCAGCAACCCTCAATAATCAATATACAACGAATATGCTATTTTAGATTAGACACATGAAATAAATTTTAAATTAAGTTTTTAGAAAACAGGAACAGGTATGTTCTTTGATTTCATCACTGACTAAGCTGGCTTGGTGCAAGATAATTGCATTTGCTCTGGCTCCTAGAAGGACCTAATATTCTGCGAGCAGACTCAGTGCTTTCTGAAGCACGTAGGTGCCTAGAAAAGTCCCCTGTCATAACTGACAGTCTTGGGTCTGGATCTTGTTCCCCCTCCCTATTTTTAAAACATACATTTTGCAGCCATTTTACACAAGCATGGCTTAGCTAAATGAGTGGTAATTTACAGACAATATAAACATAGATCAAACAAACCAAATTCATTTAGCAATACAAAGACAGGCTTCAGCAAACAGAACCTGCTAAGACCACAGGCTCTTCCACCATATAGATTTGTTTACTTGCTTTCTATTAATTTCTTCCGTAAGACATGAATATTAGGATGAGGACACATGATCAGGTATGAAAAAAACCAATATAATTGTAGGATATGGATCACCTATTGTAGTAAAAAGCATTACCTCTGAATCAGAGTCTGAGGAGCTGGAACTTGAGGAACTGGAAGAATCGCTAGAACTATCAGAAGCAATACCAGTAGATTCCTGCAGGTCAACTGAATCAGCCAAGGCTGCCAAGTCAGGGTGTTCCTGCTTTAGGATCCTGAATACAGTTGAAATTTCAGGGTTAGCCTTTGAACAGTAACACTGAACATAAACAAACAGGGTATTTTTGGGTTTTGTTTTAAACAGAAAATATGAAACGAAGGCTACTAAATCTCTTACCTGTACCATTTCCGTGACAATTTGGGTCTCCCTCTTACTGTCTTGTGCCATACTACAGGGAAGTTGGTACAGCTGGCAAAGTTTTGTGTGATGGCAATAGTCGTGTCAAGATTGAGAACTACATGCCACCAGCCACCTACAAATATGACACCAATGACCATTTCTGGCCATACAGCAGAAAGCAAGTTCAAGAACAGCCGCGAACACTTTTTCCATAGCACAGGTGGAAATTGGACCTTATCTCCCAAACCCAGGTGAGTTTGCTGCCATGTCATCCTTCCTCAAGTCTTATTTCAACATACGCTCCAAAGCTTTACAGATTCTTGTTACAGAAGGCTGCTCAACGCTCTGACCAAATTATCCAGCTCACGAACAGTACTAAAGATCTGACTTGACAGCAACACACTGGCTACTCACGGCTTATTTAATGGCAAGAGCTATTGTAACCCAGACCACACAGAGACGCTCTCTGTTAAGCTGGAGAGCACTCTCCATGCTGATTTAGTAAGGTTCTTATGACTACAGACTAACCTTTCATTTAAAAATAGACGCAAAATTGTTTCCCCACACAGGATAAAAATAGACAGTGGTGTTCTTACAACCCACTTATAACCTCTTAAAAAGACTAAGGAAACAGTTTAATGGAAGCTGACAGCTACAAAATCTGAACAGAAGGTATACTGAGGAGTCACTAATAAGTGCCAAGACAATCACAAGACACTCTTCAAACATGAAGTCAGCTGTATGTTAGAGACAAGCAGTGTGGATAGAAGCTATGGGCCATGCTGCACAAAATGATGCAAGATTTAGAAATTAGAATTTGGCACTGAACTCACCTGCTTTATCCACTAGCAACCTCGCCTCCCAGCTATAATGGGCACACAGTGTGCAGCCACTCAAAGAGAATGGCATCTTTATCAGATCTTTCTTTAGCTTTTGATTTCAAATGCAAGATGAAGCATAAACAGAGAGGTGGGTGGGAAGTGTCAGTGCCTTTAAGTAGCTCTTTTCCCACAGCTAAGAAAAATTCATAGGCTGTCAGACTACCCAGGTACAAAATTCAGTCATGTATGTGCTACAGTGTACATAAACTCAAACATTTTTGTCTAAGAGTTACTAGCATTCAAACACCTCTATTATTTTATGTCTTGACAGTTTCTTATTACTGCAATTTATTTCAGGATCACCTTCCTGTGATGCTGCAACTCAGGTCCCATTTGTTTTGTCACCTGTACCACGTGCAGTTCTGTGCTACAGGCCATATATGTTTCAGGACATTCAGAAAATAACTGAATAGTCTCAAAACGTGCCTCGCAATATATAACCCTTCTGAAACAGCTCAGAATAGTTTCTTTTGTAAGAGATGGGCCATATAATAAAGCTGAAATATTCTCTTCATCTCTATTACACATAAATGTTAAAAATATGTTTTTCTCTCCCAGATTTCCTTACTGGAGAGATTCATACATACCTGGCACAAAGACTGTCTCGCCTGGTTTCTGTAAGATTTCCAGGGGTTTGAATTCAGGGGGCCAGGTGGGGAGCTGTGTCCTAGGATAGATGACATTGAACCAAGTGATAGCCTCATCCTGCTGGTTCCCTCCCTCTTCTCGTGTCACTTTGATCAGCTCTCTGGGAGTGCTGGTAGGGAACAGACACCAACGCTTATGTCCCTGGACTAAGGCATTCCATGCACTAGTTCCCAAGGGATCGATGTGAATTCCTGTTCCAGAACGAGGTGGGCCCATCACAAACCATCTGCATGGAGGGGGGGAAAAAAACCCTTTAGTCACAGAGCAAACAAGTAGTTCTTCAAAAAAGTATATACTTATTTTAAGGTTTACGAACGTGATTAAGCCGTAACAGCCTGCATTTGGATTGTTAATATGCAGGGGGATTCTCCTAATCCTATGTTTTTCTAAAATTCTCTACTCATAAATGGATCCAGAACTGCAAAACAACGAGGAACAAACGAAAGGCAATAGAAGTAAGGAACAGAGCAAAGTTATGCAACCCTGGCCTCCCTCTATGTCTTCTGTTCATTTACAACAGGTTTTTTATTCTAACGTTTAACTAGGTAGAGCTTATTCTCAAGTGACCATTCAGGATTTGGTGTGTATATTCTCATTCCCCATTTGCAAGGTTTATTTCTCCCTATGGCTAACTTTATCTGCTATACATGTTCAGCAGCAACAGCACCTTCAACTGCTCATTTCCCCTTTAACAGAACAGTAAGATCTACCATACCAGATAAAGCAGTGTAAGCGAGGTGACTTATATCAGGCGTCAAGAAGAAAAAAATGTCAATAACTGTTAATGGGCATCAGAGAGGGTAGAAACTAAAGCACCAACAAGATCCAGCAAGAGGAGTTCAAAGGTTCAGAAAATATCAGAAGTCCTGAGGAGAAGGACTTGCAGGTGTTGGTTGATGAGAAGCTCAATGTGAACCAGCAACGCACGCCTGCAGCCCAGAAAGCCACCTGTATCCTGGGCTGCATCAAAAGAAGCGTGGCCAGCAGGTTGAGGGAGGGGATTCTGCCCCTCTACTCCGCTCCGGTGAGACCCCACCTGGAGTACTGCATCCAGTTCTGGGGCCCCCAACATAAGAAAGACATGGACCTGCTAGAGCGAGTCCAGAGAAGGCCACGAAGATGATCAGAGGGATGGAGCCTGGAGAAAAGGCTCTGGGGAGACCTTATAGCAACTTTCCAGTACCTAAAGGGGGCCTACAGGAAAGATGGGGAGCAACTCTTTATCAGGAAGGGTAGCAATGGGACAAGGGGTAATGGTTTTAAACTGAAAGAGGGCAGATTTAGATTAGATAATAGGAAGAAATTCTTTACTGTGAGGGTGCTGAGACACTGGCCCAGGTTGCCCAGAGCAGCTGTGGCTGCCCCATCCCTGGAGGTGTTCAAGGCCAGGTTGGATGGGGCTTTGAGCAACCTGGTCTAGTGGGAGGTGTCCCTGCCCATGGCAGGGGGTTGGATCTAGGTGATCTTTAAGGCTCCTTCCAGCTTTAACCATTCTGTGATTCTATGAACCTCCAATGCAGGTGTAAATTAAGCTGGTTTCCAAGTATCATTTGCTAGCACCAATTGTAGGACTGTAAGTTTGGTTATCAAGCTGCACTCTTCCTACTTCACAAAGAAGCCATAAAAACGTAAATAAGCAAGCAGGTGTTTGTCATTTCTATTGTCAATTCACTCTTTAGATTCATATTAGCCTTGGAAAGCTAAATAAGCAGAACAGTCAAAGCTTTTACCAATTAGAAGAAATTAAGCAAAGATCTGCCTGATAACACAGACAGACACACTGTTCAATACCGTTTTTCTGATTATAACCTGAATCTACACATGCAGAAGATTTTAAAACACTTACTTAGTGACACTATCATTTACCAGCATTTTCCTCCAGGTGTTTAATTTACAGTGAACATAACCCAGTTGCAACAAGACATCAAATTTACTGTTAAAAACTTCACATCCTGTAAACTTCAATTTAAAAGCAAAAAACCCCACCCCCCTCCAAACTAAAATAGCTGCTTAAGTAAACGGCTTCCAAAAATTAGTACCCTTATTTGAAAAGAAACAACTCCAAAAAAGATGCTCTAAACAGCACGAGTTCTTACTTAAGATCTATACACTCTCACACCTCTCAATCCAGAGGTCAATCTATACAGTGCATATTCTGATCATATGATTAGAAAGCACCACTTCCTGCTGGATTTTCAATTATGCTCTTAAACTACTGGATACTCTTCATTCGTTTCTGTACCAAGATGAAACCCCTAGCTCCAGGATGCATCAGTGTGCTCTCTCACATCATTCATGTCTCAAAAAATGGTAACAGCCTAAACAAATCCACATTTTCCAGAACAAAGTACAAGAATTGTGAATAACAAAATCACAAACAAGGAGCTCAGCATGTGCCTGTAGGTGGAGAGGGTGTGGGGGGAAAGAGATATCAATATAAGTGAGTCACAACCAGATTATCTAGTTTACCTATAACTTGGACAAATGATTCCTAGTTCTGTAAGTGTATCCAGTTTCTAGAGACTATGTCTGGTGTGCTTTTGCATTTGATTGCAGCGTTATATGTTCTTCTTAGATGTGAATTATAAAGAGAGTCTGTTACAACACCTACTTCAGTGATCTTAAATAGAATTAGCTTCATGCTTCACTCCTGCAAAAGCACAACTGGACTATAGACACAGGAAGGATTGTAGAGAAGAGTACCATTATTCACTCCTTGTTCTACTTTATTAAAAAAAAAAAAGAAACAATAAAAAACCCACATCACAGCCCCATGTCACTCAAAGGGCAAGGCATTCTCTGACAATTATAATGTGGTTGTAAAGACTTTAATTACTTGGGAGTGTTCAGCTTATGCTCATACTGCTATGAAGTGTTATATTAATGCAGACAGAAATCCTTTTGTATCTAATAGCCCAAACACAAGGCTGTTGCATTTGATTTCAGGAACAAAGTGTCACTGCAATCCTTTTTCAATCAGATGGGAAAAAAAAAAATAATTGAAAAGACTACATCGATGGGGGAGCTAAGAACTAGTCTCCACACTTTCTACTAATCTAGCTTAAGATCTTTACCTTAAAAGGAACTGACTCATAATTAAACAAAATCCCACTATGTACATAAGCCACTGTGCAAAACCCAGGAGCTAGTCCTGAGGTACATAAAATTTGAAAGCCAGAAGGCACACATAGCAAGAAATTAATCTTCATAACTTTCAGTAGCTATGTGATTTTTTTGTAGATCTAAGAAGTGAGGTAAACTGACTTAAAAAACCCCAAACCATCAACTTGTAGCAACACTGATGGCAGAACCAGCAACTGTAATACACAAATCTGCACTTCCCTCCCTCTGGGTTATGGATGTATGCTCATTTCAAAATAGCAGACGTAAACCTATCACTTCGTTTTATATAAGACAATCACACCTATGAATAGCTAATGAGATGGAAAATACCTATTTTTATCTTGTTGTCACAGTACTATACCTGTAAGGTGGCCTTCGTTTCTCCCCTGCATACTGAAACAGATCATCAGTGAAGAATTTGGGTACTTTGTAGTCCTCCAGGAGTTTCCTGCGCTTGGGATGCTCTCCATAACTGCTGTCAAAGATGTAGAGCGGGCTGTCATCGCGTGTGGTTTCCATATACTCTATGTAGTATTTCATCTTCATCTTCACAGAATAACCGTCATTGTCCTCCCCACATTTGAACTTCTGGTTCCTATACTTGCGTTTCAGTCGTTCCAGAGTCCACTTCTCTTGGGCGGACCAGCCCACCTGAGCATTCAGCAAGACTACAGGCTTGTAAGGTTTTTCATAACGCTCAACAAATTCCTCCACTGTTAACTGGAGTGCATCTGCCCTCTCCACATTATCCTGTGAAATGAAGAGAGGAATACAGAACAGATATTACAACAGATTAATGTCCTACAACCACGCCGTTGAAGTCGGTGTGGAGGAGCTTCACGCTTATACTTTGCTCCATACACCACGAGGGTGTCAAGCTGCCTACGTGTTATTTTAAGCTCCCCGAGGCTGCACTCCTGTTTCTCATGCCCCGCTCCTTGCGCACAGCAGGAACACCAGCAGCCTGAAGCCGTTTGGCACTCCTCTCCACCGAGGTAACTCCCCAGGCGGGGAGGCCCCCCCCGGCTGGCACATCCCCTGCTGCATTTCACCCTCCTCGCCGCTCCCGGGACCCCGTGGAAGGTGCCTGGGAATTATGCGAGCTCTCCGGCATCGAGGATGCCCATCCCACCCCAACGGGGCCCTGACCCCCCCGCACCCCTCGCCACGTGGAGGAAGGAAAAAACGCGGGTGCTGCTCAGCCCCCGCCTCCCCGCCCCGACCCTCTCCCTCAGCGTCCCCACCCCGGCACCCCCGGGGAGCCCCGCCAGCTCTGAGGCAACCCCAGCCTCAAGAAAGGCCTCAGACTTCCCCCAGCCCCCCCTTACCC
>VFFE01007255.1:4205393-4229067 GCA_008921705.1 Burhinus oedicnemus
CCCCTCAGGGCCTCCCTATTCCCCTCAGACCCCCATTCTCCTGCCCGTTCCCCTCAGGGCCTTCCCGTTCCCTCAGGCTCCCATTCCCCATGCCGTTCCCTTCAGGCCCCCTCAGCCTCCCCCGTTCCACTCAGCCGAGGCGGGGCCGGGTCGCACCTTGCAGGCGGCGGGGCTGAGGGGGAAGGTCTCGCAGTAGTTGTGGCGGGTCCAGTCCAGCGAGTCCTTCAGCTCGGGCCGGGCGCTGCGCTTCGCCTCACGGATCCGCTTCTTGCTCTTGTGATTCATGGCGGCGGTGTTAGCGGCAGCGCTGGCAGCCGTCACCATCCACCACCGCTGCCCCCGACGTGGCGCAGGCCCCGCTCCGCGCCCGGCCCGACCCCAGTTCCCGCTCGGCTGGCCCCGGCCCGGCCGCCGCACCTTCCAGAAATTTCACCCCCTTGCCGCCGCTGTCGCCGCGGCCCCGCCCCCGCCGCTCTCCCATTGGCCCGCCGCGCCGCCGTCTTCCGCCACGCCTCGCTCGCCCTCCGCCGCTGATTGGCCGAGGCTGGGAAGCGGCGCGGCCGGGCCGCCATGTTGGGAAGGAGGGTGTTGCGGGCGACAGGAAGGAGCGCGGGCGACAGGAAGGAGCGCGGGCGCCCTTGGCCGCGCTGCCCCGCGCCCGCTCGCCGGCGAGGTCGCCCCGGGAAACCCCCCGCCGTCTCTCCCCTTCTCCCGGCGGTCCGCGCTCGCTGCTCCGGTCGTGCGGGACTGCGCGGTGCCCCTCACGGCACCGGCGGGGGTGGGAGGAGCCTGTCCAGCCCCGCCGGGGCAAGGGCGCGGGCGGGAGCGGCCCGGTTTAACGGCGACACGAGGGACAGGCCGCCCGCCGCGGCGCTCCGCGTGACGCCACCCCCGGAGAAGGCGCCGATTGGTCCGCGCGGCACACGTGTCCGCCCGCCGTTGGGCGGCGGCGCGGGGTCGGCCATGGGGGAGCCGGGGCGGCGGGGCAGCGTGCGGCGGTACCGCTTCGCCGAGGGGTCGGCGGCGCTGGCGCTGCGCATCCCCGAGGTACCTCCCCGGCGGGACGGGGACAGGGGACGGCGGCGGAGCGGGACCCCGCTTTCCCAGCGCCGCGTCCGGTGTGTTTTAGGTGCCGGACTCGCAGTACGGGACGTACGTGTGGCCCTGCGCCGTGGTGCTGGCCCAGTACCTCTGGGTCCACCGGAGGAGCCTGCCCGGCAAGCGGGTGCTGGAGGTATGGCGGACAAGCCCCTCACCCCTCCGGCTGCGGGGGAAGGGTCCCCCCCACCCTGCTCCGTGATGGCGTTGTTGTTTCAGGTGGGCGCCGGGGTGAGCCTGCCCGGCGTGGTGGCTGCCAAGTGCGGGGCCGAGGTGGTCCTGTCCGACGGCGAGGAGCTGCCCCGCTGCCTGCAGAGCTGCCGGAGGAGCTGCGTGCTGAACCGGCTGCCCCATGTCCCGGTGATAGGGCTCACCTGGGGGCGGGTGTCTCCGGAGCTGCTCTCTCTTGCTCCTGTAGACATTATTTTAGGATCAGATGTCTTTTTTGACCCGAAAGGTACGTTAATGTTCTTGGGTATGTTTGATTTGTGACAAACTGCAAGGACTTCACATCCAAGGAGTGCTGGGAACACTTGGAAGAGATCACGCAACAGCCTCTGTGGTGACACTGTGCTACTGAATTTGTCATTCTTGGGGCAATTCTACTATTAAGCAATCAAATAGCACTGGAGGGTGGGTGAACAGAAAACAGAGTAATTAACTAACTGCTTAAGGCTATGCTTCTCAGGTCTCCTGTACAGACAGTTGGTCTTGTATTGATTTTTTAATTACTATTTCATATAACCAGGCATTATTTAACTGTTCCTAGAATCCAGAGACTAACCAAGACTGCTTAATCTTCCCAAACTACACAGACTTTGAAGATATTTTAACTACAGTTTACTTCTTGCTGGAAAAGAATCCACACGCTCAATTCTGGACTACTTATCAAGTCCGAAGGTAAATTCTCAAGCATGTTTAAGACTCAAATCTTAATTCCTGTCTCCCTGTCTTAGCTCTTTTTATTAAAGAGCATTAACTTCCCAGAGGCACCACCGCACCGATTCCAGAGAAGCTCCGCACAGACTGTGGACTGGGCTGGTATCAGCCAAGTAAATCCTAGGGGTAACAGACAAAAGCAGCCAAACCAGAAAATAATCCAAGGACCACAAATTTACTGACTAGAAAACTGTTACAAACTTGGGTTTGTGAACTGTTGTATTTAAGTTTGGTGACAGTCTCCTGTAATTACTGCAGAAGTTATAAATTTGGATCATGTTTTCACCCAGTGGTATTTCCTCCCCTCAGTGCTGACTGGTCTATCGAAGCTTTGCTCTGCAAATGGAAACTGAAGAGCATCCTCGTTCCCTTGCATTCGTTTGGTGCAGACAAAGAGCACTTAGCCAGCTCATCTCTACCAGGAAGACACACAATTGAAATGATGATCATCTCACTAGCACAATCGGATGGTACTTAAGTTTATTCCACTCATTGGTTCCAATACAAGATGACACCGAACTGTTCACTGTAGCATGGATCTGCAGAAAACAGTCCTGTTTACAGCAAACCTCATGCATATGTTTTTGGGAAGCAGATCCCTTCAGCAGTAATTCTTAAAACATGCGTTGTAAAAATAAAGCTGTTCAATTGTTTAGCTATGGCTTTTGAGAAATTTGTGCTCCTCCCCAAATACCATGTAATAGTTCAAAGACTCAATTCTCTTATGTAAGCCACTACACAACAGAGCTTAACAACCTGACAATCCGCAAGGTCCAACTTAAATTCACAACTTCAGCTATGAAGAGAAGTTAACTGCACTCTTTCAAGATAAAAAATATCCCCATAAGATCTGTTTCCCAGGACTGGAGCTCTTTCCCAAAGATTCATATACAAAAGCCAGCCCCTTTGTTTTTAAATGAATCTGTGTGGACTGCCGCTAGCCATGCAGTCCTGGAACATACAAACTCCTCAAAGTTTGTAGAAAAGTACTTTTAATCCTCAATCAAGCCAGATTGCAAGTATTCAGATGTTTCCATTCCCATTTAACATACATGCATAAAGTTAACAAGGCATTACAATAACCCTTGACACGTGATGGTTGAAGTTACAATTCATTTGGTATCCAAATCAAGAAAAAAAAAATCATCACCATAAGATTAGCTACCATCAAGCAGCAGCCTGTTGAGTCAGGGCAAGCACACAGCAAATGCAATTAGTACTGCTCAGTGCGTATCTTCCGTAACAACATCCATCGGACCTGTCTGATTCTGTGTTTATAATCTGGTGTGCAATACTTGCCATACAACATCTGGGTTAGTCACAATACTAGTTAAGTTTGCCCATAGTAATTTAAAAGCAACCCCAGTGGATAAAATTTATAAGCAGTAGAATGCATTCAGTTACTATATAGAAGTTAAACATTGACAGTATAATTGCAGAAATCTTTTCAAGCTAAAAATAAGCTGACTCAGACATTAAGTTGAGAAAAGTTAACACAGAAAAATGTTTAATATTAACTACAGAGACAGTGGGTATAGTACAGAATGTCTTAAGCAAAAGATACACCAATCAGTACTTACAAAGGAATGAACCATTTCTTTTCTTAACATTACATTTCTCATATGTAAGTTCATATATGTAGGTTGGTAAGTTTTACCATTCTGGAAAAAATAAGGTGTGTATATCATCAGCTAGATGTGCTCACTGTATGCTCCATTATTTTTACGCAAGGCCCGGGTGACTGGAAGTGCAGTTGTCAGGCATTTTAATTAACTGGACAGCCATTTGTTTCTGCACGACAAGGCATCGTTACACAGGAGCAATCAGGAGAAAACAGGAAACAGCCAAGCACTCTGCACTGCAACACGCCACCTTAACAGCTAACCAGCATTACTCAACTGCTACACAACTGCGCCTAGTGCACAAAAATACATAAGAGAAGAGATTAGAATTGAGTCTGATAAAACAATCCTTTCAAATATCAACTGTCACCTGAAAAGATTTCTACCAATTTGAATTTGAAGATACTATCTGAATTCAAAGTTAAAAAAAAAAAAGCATTTACAGTAAGTTTCAAATTGAAGTTTTGCAGAATTTTATTTAAGGAATGAAGACAAAATTGAGAATACTTTTTGACAGAGTTAGCTACTCAGCATATAACGGCTGCATGTTTCCTCAGTATGAAACTGGAGGCAGCAAGTTACCATCAGTTTTAATTTCAAATAAAAGTCAGCACTATATAAACAAAAATGAAGTTTTACCTCAAATATCCAAGCCAATAATGAAATCGGTAGTCGTTCACTTCACTAAATTACAAGAAATTTGAATAACAGCAACAAAATGGCACATAAAATGTAAAATCTGCCACTTGAGGCGCAACTTAAACAAGTAAAAAGTTAGACAAAATGTTACAAAATAACCTTTTCAACAGCTGGTTGCTCGTGCCAGGGGTCTCTCCAATGGACTGAAGACTCAAGCGATCTTTTCCCCCCAAAGGCGTCCTTTATGTAGATTCTCATTTATCTGATGCATCTAGGTTTGAAGAAAGAAAAGTTCAGCCACGTTTCTACCTTGCCTCTTTTGGTTGTGTGGATGACTTCAGGTATACTTCTAGTTGTGTTTCAACTGGCTTTGCCTAATTTAATTAAGTTTTAGAAATTTCCATAGTGTTCCACCTCCCCCCATGTGTTGCTTTACTTCAGAGGCCAAATGTAAGGTTCTGTCAAAGTATTTAGTTACAAAGAAGAATAAGCATCAGGCTGTGGATCAAGCCACCATTAACTTCAATTCAGCCTGTTCAACAATAAATTATTAAAAGTTATATAAAAGTTATAAAACTAATACTTCTTCATAAAGACTTAACTAAGCTCTAATTAGCATTCAAAACAGAAAGTGTGACTAATTTTGCTACAATTATCTAACTTCAGAGCTAGCTTAGGCCCTTTCCTTTTAAAAATAGGACCAAACAGTTTGAAGGGTTAAAGACACACTATCCTTTCCCCACCCGGTGTATCCTTAGATGCCTCTTCCAAGATGTCGACTTGAGGAAAAACTAGTTTCCATGGTTTTCTCGTTGCAAGGAATTTGCCACTTTTCTAGAACAGTTACCTCCAGTCAGTACAACGGCCACTGAACCGATCTTCCATTATAAAAGGATAGTGTATCTTTAACATTTAAAGACAAACCTGCTCCAATACACGCCCACAGAAACTGGTCCCTGGAGGATCAGCCAAATCAGTTAAAATCTGCAATACTGGCCAATATTCTTTTAGCAAACAGGAGACCGCAGCTTTAAAGGGGAAAATGCAGATGTTGGATAAATACAGTAAGAAATAGTCATTTTCATCATAGGTTGCGTCTCATACAATATTTTATTAAAACCAAGCCATTAATCTCTCAATAAAACATTTTCTCTGTAAAAAAAATTCTCCGTAGAAAGCCCTTTGGTAATAATTTCCCTAAACCAATAACGAAAAAGCACTGCTCAAGAAAAAAAAAACAACAACTAACAATGTGCCCCGTTAGGATTCGCTTGGTTCAGGCTATTAATATGCTAAGAACTACCCAACACCCCACCTAAGTGCTACAATAAAGTAACATGCAACACGTGCTGATCCCGAGGTACATTACCATGTTCCTAGGAGGATACAGCTCCTTCTTCTTCCGGAGACTTGGGAGGGCTCTTAGACCTGGATCTAGAGTTAGATTCCCTCTTTGAGGCAGGGGGAGGGCTTCTAGATCTGGACCGGGATCTCGACCTGGACCGGGATCTGGAGACAGATGAGGACTTTGACTTGGATCTCCTGGCAGACCTGGACTTCGAGGTGGAACGAGACCGAGAGCGTGTGCGAGACCGGGATTTAGATCGACTGTAGCGGGACCGACTGCGGGATCTAGAGCGGCTCCTGCTTCTAGATCGGCTGCGACGGCGTCTTCTAGGGCTAAAACACACCAGGAAGGAAAAAAAAAAAGCGCGTTAAAAGTTGAACACGGGCGGCGCAACAAACTTCAGCAACTACTTCGGGACAGGGAGGGCGGAACGGGACCCACGTGGGCAAGAAAACGAGCGTTAAGAGGGCGCCATTGTTCAGAGTGAGTGGCCGGGGGCTAAAACTACTACGGGGCGAAACTCTTGTGCGCCGAGGGAACTCCACGTGCTTTTGCTACTAAACCCCTATACTCCTCGCTCCCAACCCCGCCGCGAAACTCACTTTGAAAAGGAAACAAAACCGAGCGGCCCCCGCTGTCTAAGCACATGCTCAAGCCCCGTCTCCCTGCCTTATTACTGAAACTCCGTTGTCCCCCTGTACCCTTTCAAGCGCTCACCTGCGGCTGCGGCGGCCGTAGCCACTGCTCCCGTAGCGGCGGGGCGGCGGGCCACGCCGGCTGTGGTGCGAGTCGGGGGGGCGGCCATAGCGGGCCATTTGCACGCGGAGTTCCCGGCCATCCAGCACGGCCCCGTCCATGGCGTCCATCGCATCCTCGGCATCGCGTTTGTCGTGGAAACGGACGAAGGCGAAGCCGCGGCTCTCCTTGGTGTAGCGGTCCCGGGGGATGTAGACGTCGCCAACTCGGCCGTATTTCTCGAAGACCCTCCGGAGCGTGTCCGGGGACGTACGGTAGGTCAGGTTGTCCACCTTGAGGGACGTCATGCCCTCCACGTCCGGCGGAGGGCGCCCGTAGCTCATGGCGGGCAATAGCCCCCGAGGGGCAGCGGCGGCTGAGGTGAAGAAACCTGAGGGAAGGGGGGCGAGTCAGGAGGCGGCGCGGCCCTGAAGGGGGAAGCGCCTCACACCGGAGGGGGAGCGCCGGAGCGGCGGCCCAGCAGAGTCCAGAAGGGCGGGGAGCTACAGGGCATAGGGAAACGCCGCGGGGTCCTCAGCGGGGAGGAAGGAACAGGCACCCACCTCTGGCGTCCGGGGGAGAGGCGGCCTAAGGCCGGAGCGGAGACGAAGCACCAGCAACGGCCACCCCCGCCCGCCGCTGCGAGGAAATGAGCGGGGCGCCGCCCGCGCGCGCCTACTTAACGCCACAAAATGGCCGACGGCGACCCGGAAGCGAAAGCGCCGCACGGGGCGCACTACCCCACCCGCCCCGGGCCCAGCCTTGTCTGTCTTTTTTTTTCCTTACCGGCCGCGGATGGCGGAGGCGACCTTGGAGGACGCAGGGAAAATTGTTTTCTAAATTAATAACTCGCCTGCCGTGGAAAGTGACTGTTAAGGCGGCTCCGCCGTGACCCGGAAAGACTCGGCGGAGGCGGGGAAATTTTGAACAATATGTGCTGAAAACGGTAAAAAAACGGAAATAAGGCGAGGCCTGCCTTTGCTAGGGGGAGGAGGGGCGGGAAACTGCCGCCGCGTGAAGAAAAAAAGAAAAAAAAAAAAAGGCGCGTTAACGAAGGGGGAGCGTCTCTCGCGCGGGCGGGAGGTGACGGTTTAAAATGGCGGCCGCGGAGCGGAGAGTGCTGTGAGGGGAGGCGGGTAGGGGCCCTCGGCGCGGGCTGCCGCGAGGGTGCTTCTCCCAGGGCAGCTGCTGTGGGAGCTCTGTGCCTTCCCTGCTCCCGCTGCAGCCGGTTGTGGGTTGCGGCTGCTGCCGTGTGTCGTGAGGGAACCTGGCAGGCTGGCGCGCGCTCTCCTTCACCTCCCGCTGGTACCGGTGCCAGGTGAAGCCTCCCCGGTCCGCGTAGCTCCGGAGGCGCCGCGATGGATGCAGGCTGTGGAGCGGTGGCTGAGCCGTGCAGGTGCTTCTGGGGCAGCTGCGCGCTGCCGGCAAGGCGAGCTCCGCCGGCTGCCTCGGTGCTGGTGAGGGAGCTGTGGACCGAGCTGGAAAACGTTAGAAATCCTCCTTTACACACAGGGCTGAGCTCTGCAAGTTCGCGCTTTGGCAGCGCCCATGGTAAAACGGGAGCAAGGGTGAGGATTAGCACAGCCCTTGTGTAAGGATGGCAAGGAGATTTCCTGAGTTTTGCCTAGGGGATTTGGGAAAAGCTGCCCCCCTTCCCAAAGGTTGTTGCTGTGTCATTTCAGGCACTGAGTAAAATGCCCAAACTCCGAGTATGAACTATAATACCTAGTTCTCATCTTACGGCGATGATAGATGTTTCTACCCATCTGTATTGTAATACTATGTTAAAAAAACAATAGAAACAAAGAAAGGACAGTTCTCTACCGATTTGTTAAATGCAATGACAGTATCAATATGAGAAATCAAATTCAGTATTAGAATTTAAATCCTTATTCCTACTGTAAATATGTTTATTATTTTTACACTGAAGAAGCATCAAAATAAACAATGACATCAATACAAACCTAGAAGCAACAGTTTGTTTCCTGCTACAAAAGACTTAAGAAATCAAATAAACTAGTGCTGTGCATTTTGTGTTTCTTCATGCTATATTGTTCATTGTTTTTCCCCAGAGGATTTTGATTAAAACCTTTCTCTAAGAAGAAATTTGAAGTTTATCGTTACAATGATTTCCCTAACATGACAGAGGGATTTTCCCGTGTCCCTTATTCACTAGTTTCACAGTCAATTCAAATCAATACAAACTGCTGTCAAAAGAATTGGTCCAGCACACCAGCCTGGTTTGCTATGAATGCTTATGCTGGCCTAAAGGGAAGAAGGTGTGAGTGGGACACAGTGCCTAGAGGATCTTGAAAATCTGTTAAATTCATAATACAGAAAAAGAAGAAGAGAGCTGTGCTTGTCTTTAAAAAACCCACCTTGGTATTCTAATTGGATCTTTGTAAAACAGCCTCTGACTATTAGTACTGACTTTCTTCCACAAGTGAAAAATAAATAAATCAATCTACATTTTTAGAAAATACAGTTCAGGAGTTAAAAAAAGAGTTAAATATGTAACAATACCTGGGATATGGATTTTATTTAAGTCCTTTACTGTAGATAGCAGAGGTAAAATTTGATGAGGCACTTCAATCAATTCTGTATTTCTTTCCCTTCCTCTTTGGCCATCAGTTAAGTGGAGCTGATTTAGCCGAATGCTCCAATCCTGATTTGGAGGCCCAACAGGATAGACACAGGATAGTACCAGTAAAAAGCAGCCATTCAATCGATACAAGATGTGCAATCCTCTTTCAGTTTTGCTGATGCTTTGACAGACATCTTCAAAACTTAAAGATCAATTGATCTTAAATTTATTGTTTAGAAATACTGTGAAGTAAAATATTAAGGGCATGTAATTACTAAAAATGAATGTTTTTCCTTGAGACAAAGCAGTGAAAGATTAGGAAGACTTTCCTGAGTCACTGAGACAACAAAACACAGAAGCACTGTGCAGAGCATGTGTGTGTTGGTGGCACCGAGATACTTAGTTTTTCATTTTCGCTTTGGAATGACTATTTGTGTGTTTGAATTCAGCTAATTAGACAACTTTCTAAGACTTTTTTTGATCTTGCTGGTTATTATTTACTGGATGGAGATTATAATTCTTAAAAACTAGTACAAATCTCTTTATTTTAAGGATTAAGAGATTTCCACTCTTTCAATTACAAAGAGTGTACTGCCATAAAACTGCATTTCCCATAGTGCACAAGGGTTTTCTAGGCTGGGTCAGCTGATCTAGATTGTGAAATGTTCCTTATTTCCTGTCCAACATGCATGGAAATGACTGGTGTGTACGAACGTCTCGTCTTTCCTTCGTCAGGTGATTTAAAGGCTTTGGACCAGAATTCTGATTTAGAACAATGGCAAGAACCCAAGCTGATTCACTAGCTCAATATCTGGAAAACTGCTTCGTTTGGGGGAAAGAGATGTGTGAAGAAGTAACATACTGCATTCTGCTCCGTTAACTTCATGGGAAAAGGTAGAGAGAATCTTTTGTACCAGACCTTTATCTTTGGGTTTGTTTTTGGGTTTTTTTGAGTTACTGATTTTGCTGTACATTATTTGAGAGTCACCAGATTTCTTGATTAGTTGATGGTTATGTTCTAGCAGCTAATAAGTAGCTCTAAGTAATCATAATTTTTGAAGCTTTCTTTTATGTTTTATTCTTTTTCCTGTTTGTTTTTAACAGAGGTTAAGAGGAAACTTTTAAAAGAGAATAGAGTTTTTCCAGCCTGAAGCTGAGGACTTGGCAAGAAAACACAAAATGTCTCCTGAATCAAAAAAACTTTTCAACATAATTATTTTGGGAGTCTCATTTATGTTTATATTCACTGCTTTCCAGACATGTGGAAATATTGCGGTAGGTGTGAATTTCAAAATATGCCACATTTCTATCACAGTTATTCATCCTTTCTTGTCTTTGGTGTACTCTAATGTAAGAGTTGCTTTACTTGGGATATTTTAATGTGCAAGACACCTTGATGTTTTGTCTCCTTCCTTTTGGTTTAGTGTTAACTAGATTAAGTTGGTTAACTGGATAATTAAGCAGTCTATTTAAGGTAGCATAGCTACGTATGTAAGTGTGCTTGATTGCTTAGAAAGTAGAAAATTAATGAATCCTATCAAATATTTGAACTTTGAAAACAGTGTCTGTTTTGACACTTGCAATATTTAACAACTGAAGTACATTGGACCTTCCATATTTCTGATTATTCTGTACAGTCCCTTTCAAAATATTTGCCTAAGCTGTTATTACTAACCATGCCCCTAGTTTTTTCTAGAGTGTTTTTCCTAATCTAGCATATTTTTCTGTTCTAACAACCTAGACATTGAGGGGGAGTATGAGGATAACATCTGACAAGTAGTCAGACTTCCACAATTGCTAGAACTGCCAAGTCACCTTCCATCTGATTAAGTAATTTACTGCTTTAGTATCGTGTATGCATGCTGAAGCAAAATTGTGCAAAACATAATCCAAATTTACTATTAAAAGCAGATTGTACTATTATTACTAAAATTTTTAGAATCCTGCTGCTGCCCAGATCCTCTAACTTACTGAGTTGTTTGTGTTGCTTTCAATATTAGTTATATGCCTGAAGGACAGTTAGATTTCAACATACCTCTTGAGCCTATAGGTCTTACAGCTTCTCTTTTCTTGCATGCAAGAAGAATCTTTTCTGGCTTCAGACATACAAATGTCCTTCACTGTCATATAGAAATACCTACTTAGGATAGTTTTTGTAAAAGTCATCGTGCAGCACGGTACTGTACATGAGTACGTAAGTACAGCCCAGTGATCTTCCAAGTTCTGCAATGAATTCACAGCACCTCACTGAACTGGACCCAGTGATCATGCAATCATGTAATTTATTGTCATTAAAGTCATTACAAGTGACTTTCAATCAGATCTGCCCGACAATCCAACAAATTACATGGTCTCATGATCACTAAAGCTGATTCAAGGGGGAAAAAAAAGGAACAGGGAAATAACGGGAAACTGAAAGGAATGGAAACTCTTACCATAGCTTATAGTTAGGACAAATTAGAAGTATTTTGAAACTTCTTTTTTCCCCACTTTTTAAATTAAGATAGTTGTACATATCTACCTGAGAGGTGTTTTGTGAAAAAAAAGTTTTGTGAAATATTTTAAGGTGTCTGATGAAATCATGATATAATCCTAAAGGACTAATTACTGCTTCAAACATTGATGCTTCCCTGCCAAATATCTCCTTCACCTTCATTGTGGAGCTACTGTGATTTGTAATACTTTAAATTATTTTAAGTACTTTGTAGAGTCTGTTAATGATTAATTCTAACATTTAATATTGACTTCAAAGTGATGCAAGTGTTCTCAAACTGCAAGATATGTTCTAATGTATTACAATATACAATTTTCTCCTCAGCAAACTGTTATCACAAATTTAAACAACACGGATTTTCATGGCAGTGGCTACACAAGGTAATTTACACAGATCTTATTACTGTGCTTGCAGGGCGAAGCTAGTTATAATTCCATGTGGTAGAGATATACTTTCAAGAGATTGCAGCATTCTGCTGACTTCACAATTTAATAACTTACTTAAAGCAGTTTAAAACATGGGCTTCTCACATTCACTGTAGTTCTGCTCTGAATTATTTCTAGTTGAACTACATATCTGTTTTGCATTTTTTCTTTGTAGGGGCAAAAAACACCCTACAGTCATCACCTTCTCAGCATTTTATCTTAGGAGATGAAGAATGTATAAGTTTTAAAATCAATTAAACTGCTAACTAAGGCCTTCGTTGTTTGCCCTTGTACACCTCTGTGTGTTTGTGTAGGATAGGTGGTGTGGATTAACTTCCAGGAAATACTGCAACATAAATGTGAAAGGAGCAGTCAGAAAGATGAGAAGCAAAGCCAGGAAAAGCTATTCTGTTTGTTTATTGCACTGGCATAGCCAAACTCACCAAGCATGATCAGGGACCTTTTGTATGCCAAATTAAGCTGTCATATAGGAAAACCTGGTTGGTGCTTTGGAGGGTTTACTGTCTTAATTTAAACTAAAAATACAACAGGCACAAAATATATCTGTGCTGTATTTGGCAGAAAATGAAAACCTCACTGATAGACGAGTGAGGCTCTGGAACATTCTCCTCTAGAAGTACCGGGCACAAAATACAATAACTATTGTTAAGGCACAGTTTGACAAATTCATGTTGTAAATTACAAGATGTGCTTGCCTGCAATAGTTTGGGATTCTAGTCAGCAACTCGGGAAACACTGCACACTCCTGTATTCCCATATAGAGTGCAATGGGTGAAAGTAACAGAAGAAAGGAAGGACATGTTTGACCATGAAAGTTACGCGGTTACTTAAGTTATGTATGTACTTAACTTGATACTTTGGAATCGACTGAATATTCCTAAATCAGTTGCTCTTATACCCTATATTTTATTTTAAGTACTTAATCATCTTTGGTGTTTATTTATGTAGCATGTCCATTATTTATGGAGTATTCTCTGCATCAAATCTTATATCACCTTCAGTGGTTGCGATAGTAGGACCTCAGCTCTCCATGGTTGTTAGTGGCATATTTTATAGGTAAGTATTAATTTTGAATTTTTTTCTGCTTCCTTTGAAGTCTTTCTTTCATTTTTTCACGCCTAAGGCGTGAAATTGTACTGCCGAAGGAAGGCAACTGTCTGTATCAGTAGATGTGTAACTGCACAGTAGTTCAGCCTACTGGAAACAGAGTGTATTTTCTCCACAGCATTTCCAGACTTTGCTGACTGTGGAGTTCAGGTTGTGGTCTCAGATTAATGACTATATTAAAAAAAATTCTACATGCTTAGTGGAGTAAAAAGATTACCTTTTTTCACATACAACCTGAACTATTTTCCAATGTCACTTAAGAGAGAGTAGCTGATTTAGAAGAAGCTAAGTGAGATATCCGATTGTTAAAAGAGCATTGTCCACTTTAAGTCTATATTCAATAAACTGATCTGTTCTTTTGTAGCCTATACATTGCAGTTTTTATCCAACCTGCTACATGGGCTTTCTACACTGCTTCTGTTTTTATTGGCATTGCAGCTGCTGGTAAGCATTCTTCTTACCCTGTTTACTATTCTTTGCTACATTTGAATATACCTCTAAAATATTTTTGTTTCCTGAGCAATATGTTCTGTATATTTCAGTACTCTGGACGGCACAGGGAAATTGCTTGACTGTAAATTCTGATGGAAACACCATTGGAAGGAACAGTGGAGTATTTTGGGCACTCCTACAGTCCAGGTAAGCTTTATTTGTTAATGCTGTTTTTGGTTGTGTACACCTACTTTTTACATTTTTTGGTAAGTGGGAGACTGCATCTAAAAATACTCCACTGATATCTTGCAGTCAGAGAAGCGGGAGGGAAGGCTGGAAACATTTCTATTGCTATTGTGCATTATAGAACAATGAATGAAAGTTACATATTGCAAGCCTCTGCTCTCCATATGCTAAAAAGACACATTTCTGTTAGGGGCACATTTGACATAGGTAAGAGAAATCTTGTTGATTGTAAAGGGCTGTGCTAGCTTGTGTCAGGATCCTGAGTGCACTAATAAGCCCTAATGGCCTTGGACAGCCTCACCTGGTGCCTCCACCACACCCTTCCCATCTGCCCCTGGGCCCAGGAGCCCCATTGAAACTCAGCACTGGGCTTTCAGTTACTCTAGAGCTGTGTTGGAGAAGTACTGGTCTCCTGTTTAGCTGCAGCTATGCCTGGCTCTCATTGATCTAGACTTCCTATCTTGGCTTTGTTCTGCCTTGTTGCTGTGGGCTTGTGTGGCAATCACTGGACCTGCCTCTGACCTGTGGACTGACTTCCTGGCTTGGCCTCAGACCTGTCTCATCAACATAAACTTGTATGATGGTTTAGACTCTTGGTTGACCCTGCCTATGATCTTTGGGTCTGCTCTGCTTGCCCTGCTCGAGTACTGTGGGGCTGGACTCTAGCACGTGAGGCACCTTCTCTGCTGGATGTATTATGGTCCTTGACTCTTAGCCCTCCTTCCCTGAGGGAGCAGCTGGGCCTTGTCGACAAGCTGAAGTGAAGACACTGAAGTTGGACCTGGCAGTCAGAAAAGAGATCTTGTTGTCGACAGTTCTCTGATGTTAAGCTTTGAGTCCTGCATCAACCAAAAAAGGTCAACAAAAGGCTTGGCATCAAGACAGGTAGTGAGAACAAGGTAGTGGATGCTGTGTTGCTGCCATTGAGTATTTTGTGCACGTATGGTTTGTGCCTTTCAAGAGAGTGTAATGTAATTAGGGTAGAGCGGAAAAATAACAAAAATGTGCAAGAAGATAGAGCAGCTGACTTGAAGAGGGACTAAAAAAGCTGGAACTCTTTCCCTTGGAGAAAAAGTCTCTGAGAAGGATTGTGCTGATGGGTTACTAAAACACAAAGGCAGCAGGTGAGCTGAATGTAGAACTTTTGCTCACCAAATGCTGCTGTACTGGAACTTGGGTCACTTGGTGAAACTAGAAGAGGATTGGTTTGAAGCAGAAGAGTGCTTCTTTACACAATGGGTGGCTAAACTTCTGGAACTTGCTGCCACAGGAGGGTATGAAGTTGGACAGCATCACCAAGATCAAAAATGGATCAAAGAAATTCGTTGGCAACAGGTCCACAAATGGTTCCTGAAGAGGGATACCTTGTACCACCCCTAATACAGCAGTTCTGGATATTGGGAGATAATGGTGGGAATGAATTGCAGAAAGTGCTTAGGCTGGTGAGCCTGCACTAAATGGCATTGCTAATGCTGTCGTGGGGACAGAATACTGGATTAGTAGAACATTGGTCTGAACCAGTGGCGTACGTCTTGTTTCTTAAGTTTCAGGTTCAGGAATTAATGTATCAGTATCTATTAGAGTAGCAATTTCCACAAACCCAACTAATCATGTGTTTTACAGTGAGTAAAATGTGTGGCTTTATATGAGGAAACTTGACTGTAAGGCTGTTTTGAATCACTATTCATTCAGAATTACTATATTTCAGGAAACTGTAGGTAGGAACACAGAATTTCCCTGGAGCTGTTAACAATGAATTTAGCATTGCTGGGGCAATACTTCAGGCAAGATACACGACTCTTCTAAGGAAGTATTACAAAATCATCACCGCAAATATGTCAGCTTTCTAACCTATACCCTTCCAAAATTAGAGAGTGAGGCAATGTAGATGCAGATTTCCTCATTTTTGCTAGCACCGTGTGTTTTGATTTGTGCAAATGAATAGCCAGCATTATGGGGAAGAATCTTGTACTGTGTTTGAAGTTTTATATAGTGTAAGCAGTTTGCATGGAGAGTGACTAGTGTCTTTATTTCTTTCACAATTGCACGGTACTATTTTTTTTGCATAGAATAGTATTACCGTGATGCTACAACCTTAATCTTAGCACAAAAAGTGCTGTTCACCTTTGTTGTCCTTTTTTGTTTACAGCTTGTTTTTTGGAAACCTGTATATATACTTTGCTTGGCAAGGAAAAACTCACATATCAGGTGGGTATTGCTTGTTTATATGGGAGACCATCCTTCAAAGTAGGTAGCATGAATAAACAGATGAAAAAATGAACCAGAAAGTGGCAAGAAACTTACACAATAGCAGACAATTTTTTTTTTTTCCAATTTATTGTTAGATAGACTATTTTTGGATTAGGGTTTTGATTCAGTGTTCCATGGTACTTGTGGCCCTGTATTATGCGCATTGTTTTCCAGCACACAATGCACTTTCAGTACTTTCTTTTAGGATACCGTTTATGAAATTCTTCAGAATGCTAGTTTAGAATAAGGTTTTCCACCATAGCTGCTATGGGTTTTTGACCTGCGCAGATACGCTTATGCCAAAATGCCTGTACTTTGAGGGAAAGGTATTCTGGAATGGCTGTGTTTAATATACATGCTGTCCCGTTCCAAAGTAAGTTCCTCATGTAGACCATCCTTCTAAATCAGATTGGAGACTAATTAACCAATGAAATAAAGGAAAAGAAAGGAAAACCATCTCAGTTCGCTCCATGGCTGCAGTAATCATTGTGCTGGCACAAAGTAGCGTAGGAAGGCAGAGATCGAGATGTGCAGCTGGGCTACGAAGGGGCTGCTGCTGCTTCTTAAACTGGCAGCCCTACTGCAAGAGTGTGTAAAGAACTCAGTCTTCTTTTTTTGGCATAGTTGTTTATGAAGACTAACTTCCTAGTGGGATTGTAATTAGTACTATAGTTTTTTTGTCTGACATCATGCTAGACTGATAAATAGCAGGAATTATAGAACAGGAGACTTCTTAATATTCTTAAGAAGCTGACTAGTGGTTGAAACCCTGATTTTAAAGCAGAGATTTCTGGCAACTGTTTAAGTAAGCAAGTTAAGGTGGGTGCGGTATTGGCTAATAAAATGGCAATGGTGAAACTAGAGCAAAATGATTAAGATTTTAATTGTAAAAAACCCAGTATTGCTGGAAACACAACATTTTGTAAATAGGGTGGATTGTCCTGTTCTGTGGTGACTGTAAGAGTTTTCTTTATTGTCGTCTTAAACATCTACTAGAATGGTCAATTCCTTTAGCATTTAAAAGATGAGGATACTTCTGCTGTAGTCAATCAGGAGTAAGATGTTGAGTTTTAAATGGTGATTATCAGGCTTCAGAAATACTGCCTTGTTAAGATGAACAATCCACTTCACGCCTCTGTTAGATCCATCATTTCAGGTTCTCCAAAGACATGGGCCTGGTAGCGCAGCACAGGCTAATTTTTAAAGGTCAACTTTCACATTCTTTCACCTATAACACAAAGTTTTACATGTTATTGAAAGTACTGGAGACGCTTTGAACCTGGTGAGCCTGAAATTCTCTGCTTTCTAAATTTCATTGCTCTCACTAACCGCTGAATAGAGCAATTAACTATAGGGGAGTTCTGCTGTTAGATTTTCCTCCATTTTTAAATGTCTTGAGACTCCTCTTTATTAAAAAAAG
Source organism: Burhinus oedicnemus (assembly GCA_008921705.1). Classification (NCBI taxonomy): domain Eukaryota; kingdom Metazoa; phylum Chordata; class Aves; order Charadriiformes; family Burhinidae; genus Burhinus; species Burhinus oedicnemus. The sequence continues at coordinate 4,222,754 of VFFE01007255.1, forward strand.
TTGATACCTGAAGATTTAGCAGCATTTAAAAATCAATTCCTCCTTCCTTTTACTACCAATGTAAAAATATTACAGGCATTTCAAGGTGAAGCACATATTCTCTTTGATCTATAATCACACAGAGTTTTAATTGATGTCGAACAATTTTTTTTATGTTTAAGCTAAAGGGAAATTAAGTACAAGCATAGGCCATATCTTCAGAATCACACACTACTTCAATCACAACTACTAGCTGTTTCTTGGCTTTTTTTTTTTTCCCTGCTTGATATTTGTAAATGGGAGTAACTTTTGTATTACAGACTTGCCTGTGCCAAACAGGTTGGTTAATGCAGCAGAGATGGTGCACAGGGCAGCAGTTACCTTCCTCCAGCTGCACAGTGCATGTTGTGTCAGTTAGTGAGGTTTCAGTGGTTTTAAGGCATTTGTGGTTTACAAGCCTACCGATTTATGACATTACAGCACTAACAGTTCTGATGCTGGTAAAGAGCGTTTTTTAGAAATTTGAAGGGTTTTGGGATAGTTTGCTATGTCCACTCTGAATTATGTAAGTCTTGAGAGATGTCCTTTCTTCTGCTAATCATTTATTTTGTTAATTGGCTCCTCCTTGGTCATAGCCTTTGCATGGCAGAAAATACGAGTGACACTTAATTATGCCGATATTTTATTGGCATCATAAAACTGAGACAGGAATTTGCCAGCAGCTGGGTACCTTTTGCTCCACGTGAAAGGTAAGTTAGAAAAGTAGTATGTGTTTTAAACACTGTTACGTAGTATGTCTGTGTTAGTTCTTTGAAGGTAGTTGAATTGGTTTGAATTGCTTTTGCACATCTGGTTACGACTCCTGTTTGTTTTTCCACAGAGAGCGATCGCAGAACTGTCTTCATTGCTCTGACTGTTATCAGTCTTGTGGGCACAGTTCTGTTCTTTCTGATTAGGAAACAAGAGGACACAAAAGCACCAGGGGAGGAAGATTCTACTAATGAAATCCTGGGGGACAGCTCGTAAGTGCTTATGGCAAAAACATGTTGTCACATATGCTTTTTGTGCTCCTACTCCTCAATGGAACATTGCATTCACTTGCCTTCAGAACTGGAAACGTAAATGTTATGAACAACCTGTAGAATGTACAGTTCTAGTAGAAAAGTTTCTGTGCCTTAACAAGCGAGAATTAATGTTCTTTATATGACACATTCTCAAGGGTGGAGTGCAGTACTGCCCATTAAGTTTTTCCATTAATGACTAAGTGCCTTTGGAAAGATACCATTTACCTCTTTTCTCCGCTGATTATTATTAAACAAGTATCTGCCTGTCATAGTCTGTCTTGCCCTCATCAGCCCAGTTTAAAGGCTGGAATAAGCAGAAACTACTCCCTTTTTATTGGTTATCTTTTACATACTGAAATGTGTTTCATATCTTCTCTAAATATGTATCAGGGTGGCATATATATATATATACACATTAGAAGTGCATAGGTACACAGATAGATTTAGTACAGTTTTGCCTGAGGCATCAGTTTAAATATTTTTGCTTTATTTAAAGAACAATGAAAATGTTAGAAAAAGATCAGTAAGTATGCCAGTGAAAAAATGTTCAAAGCTAAAAATGCTCAGAAGAAAGACTCTGTTAAGCAGGTTAATTTTTGAATGGCATTCACTAGCCCAGAAAGCAAATAAATTTTGTAGTTAGTAGTATAGAGTATCAGAATCTTTCAATAACATATTTTAATATATTCCAGTATATAATGCTGGGCTAGAAAAATGTACAGAAATTTTGAAAAATTAAGCTGCCTTCCAGCATAGTTACACAATGTGGTTATCCTTTTTCCGTTTTGACTAAGTCATTTGTTTATCCAGGTCTGCACAAAACAAAATGACGAGAGCAGTGGCTGCCTTCAGTAAGTACTGTTTCACATAAAAGTTGTTTCAAAAAAATACTGACATATGCTTTGCAGCTCTCCATGATTCTGCTGATAATGTGATCGTGTACAAATCACTTAGAACAAAAATTTTTGAACAAATAAGGTTTTAAGAATGTGTTTCAGTTATTCCACTTCAAATATTGACCTTCAGGGATGGCCTGCTTGGAAAAATGACTGCCAGATGGCAATGGTTTTCAGACCAGAGATGACATTTCACATAGGGACACAGGACTGATGAGTTTTGAGCCTGATAGGAATTCAGTTGTCTATGTGAGTATTTGCAATTTTGAGCCTAGGCAAAATGGGGCTTGCAACTGGAAAATCTTGGGAACCACTGAACTAAGGTGTGTTACTGTTGATGTGCAACTAGTGTGAGCTGGCTGTCTGTGCTTCAGAAGTGCTCCTTTCAGGTGACAATATCATACAAACAAAGCTTGACTGCAAGCCAAGAAAGTGAAGTAGATTTCACTTCAATTACATACTAATACAGTCCAGGAGTTCTTCGTTGATACAGTTTCAGATCCAAGCTATTTCACAATAGCTTCCTTCTGTAGGTGAGCTCCAGGAGAACAGGTCACCACTTGAGAAGCTAGTGCATAAAAGTTTAAAGGAAAAAAAAAAATCACTAGCATAAGATAAAGGAGAAGTTACATGTTGTTTTATTTTGTCACTGAGTGATACCACTTAAAAAACAAATTTGAACTGGAACATCTGCAGTTTCCATTGAAGTTTGATGTGGTCTGCCTCTGACTGTTAGGTTTGTTTTGAGAACATGGGGATCTTCACTTGAGAATTTATTTATCCTTTTAGGAGACAATCACCATGAACTGAGAGAGAGTACAAGAATACAATGAGCAGAAAACTGCTAATTGAAAACTCTGTATCCCCTCTTTAATATTCCTCCCCGGCATTTCTTACAAAAAAAAAAAAAAAAGGATTTCAGATCACAGCATGTCTTTTAAAGGGCAGGTGAGGGTTGGTTTGTTTAACACTCTGTTTGCAGTTTGCATAATTTTAACCTATTTTGCTTTGAGCAAAGAGCAAAAGAAAGTTTAGATTCTCTAAATAGTGTTATCAGAAGTTTGTATTAATTTCCATTATTATGTCTTTACAGAGAAGTCTATAAAGCTGAGCTTCACCAAAGAGATTATGCTTCTCAGTGTTACAACAGCCTACACAGGTATGGGGCAAGCAGAGTGTATAATCATGTAGCAGTGTCAGGGCATTGTTTGGAATTTCAACCCCAGAGCAGGATCACAATTCCGTATCTCTGCAAACATTACTTGAATGTTTCAGTTAATTTTGAATGAGTTACTCGCTTAGGACATTTCTGTGTTCTGGAAAGTGTTTCTGTATAGGAGGAGGGTTGCACCTAAATCTGCAAATACTGACAGATGTAATAATGCTTGGTTCAGTACAGTTCTGCGTTACCCAAATTGAAGGTTAGGGAAAACTTACGTAACTAGTTTTTATGGGATTTGGCATTACGCTAACAATAGGTTGTAGATTGTTTAATGCAATTGCATTTGAATTAAAATTATTTTTGCAGAATACACTTTCAGTGTCCATCAAGGCATGGGAAATGACTAACTGTTCATTTTAGTCTTGGTTCTATTGGGAAAAAGTTTAGCTATTTTCAGCTATTTTTGTCATTAGTATTTGCTGCAGCAAGAGCTCTCTTTCTTTGTAGCAACTTTAGTTAAACCTGATTTGCCATTGTTAGACCAAGGTATGAATTGTAAAATAAAAATGTATGTATTTTTGCCATATACTAAAGTGATTCATCCACAGAAATACTACAAAATGTTAAAAATGTTACTGGGATCCTTTAACAGATTTGTAGGGGGGCTTCTTGCTCTGTATTTGGCTTCAGATGTAGTTCTGTTTATGATCAAATTAAGTTTTAGGAAGAATAGATGCATCTTCAGAACCTCAGGTCTGAGTCACCATTATGAAAAATCGTTATTAGCTCCTGTAAGTGAAAAGAAAAACTTAGGTGCAAACAGACTATAAACAGTGCTCTAACATCTGCTGAAGCTTGTAGTAGAGGAACAGCAGTAGTAACTATGAAGTCGGCTTAGCTTGCACCAGCCACTAATCTGAGTTACATGTTACTTCACAGCATCTCCAATGGTGTGTTAACCCAAACTACTTAACTTGAGTTCCTCTTAGACGTTTAGTGCAACGGGAATGTGAAGCAAGATAACAAGGGAAGGGAGTGAGTCACGTTTTGCTTGATTAATCTGAAATTTGGTCTTACAGGTAGCAGAAAAATAATCAATCCAGCTTGGAAAAAATAGCTGCTGCCATCTGGTGGCTCTTGGTCGATATTGCCACTTTATGTAGGAAAATACAAAATCCCATAAGGGACAACAGCCAACAAAAGCTTTTATTTCAAAGATTGATGGTCGGATTATTAAGACTGCTCAAAGCTCACTGCTTTTTGAGGCTATGCAGTACATATACCATGTTAGGTGGCCCACTACATGTAGACCAGAATATGGTGTACCTTATTTTTGCAGTAGCGAAAGGCAAAGGAGCTAAATTAGACGGTTCTGGTGTTGAACTGTTTTTCTTTGTTTAGGCATAACAATTTGCATTATTTTAAATATACTTTCTATTAAGGAACTGTTGTTTTTACACTGATGGTTGTTTATTGTTAAAGCAGAAGCTGCTGCCCGAGCACTCACACCCCGTTCAAGGAGCCGCACACACAGCACCCGAGCCTGTCGCTGCTCAGACCAGGGTCCCTTCGCAGCCGGCAACTCCAGTGGGCCGATGGGTGCCCCTTCCCACTCCTCACACACACTTACTCTTGGGCATGCTCCCTCCTTCAGGCTCAACCCTAGGTTTCCAGCAGCAGTCTCAGGCATTGGATTTTATAAAAATAAATAATTTAATTGAAAGGTAGTGGAACTGGGTGCCTCTGAAAAGTGAGGGATGTTGAACAAAAAAATCCCTGGCCAATGATACCCTTGTGATCTATACACCCACCCCTTATGTGCTGTTCATGCGTCTTTTAGTCCAATGGTGATTTTTGGTCTGGGGTCTTCTAACACCTTCTTGGATTCTCTCTCTGTGTCCAGGCAGGCCGGCCATTGACTGCTCTGATCTTGTTGATTTGCAGTCTCTGCGGACGGTTGTAGCCTCCTTATCTTCTGGTTTATGCTTCTTGTGCACCTGCACTCACTGACAGAACATGGGGAACTGAAAAGTCCCAAACTTAGGGAAAAACACTTCCAAAACATCAGTGTGTTATCGACATTTTCCTCAAACTAGGAGACTAAACACAGCACTGTACCAGCTCCTAGGAAAATTCCTATGAAAAATAACACTGTTGTGGCCTGAAGGCTGCAGCAAATCTAGCCACTCATGCCAAGTAAAGCTAGGCAAACAGCATAAATCACACCATATTATAACCCTAAGTAATTTATTCCAATTAAAACTTTCTTATTTAAGCTAAACAACTAATATCTCTCAATGCTTACACTCATACTAGTTGGACTCAGCGTGTTACCTTTCCTCACAGTAATGGCAGTAGAAAGAAGGAAGAGTTTTAAAGAAATAGCAGTTGTTCTTTCTCAGTTTTAGTTCATTATGTGTTTAAAAAAAAAAAAAAAATTAGCAGTCCATTTCGTGAATCTTTGCTCTTTTGGTATTTAGAGGTGCAGGGAGTCTTTCATAAATTGCAGGGGGAGGTGGAAACCTTACCTGTGAAATCCCAAAGTTCTTGAAAAGCAGAAATACAAACTGTATGTAGAGATTGTGTCAACAAAAGCAGTACTGAACCTGAGTGTGTGTGACAGTGATTAGTGACACAGTATTCTTACTAATATAGTTTTTGTAAACTGGTATAGGAGAATATCATAATTATGTAGTTTAAAATTTCCTGATTGCTTCTATGACACATACCTCATTTAAATATATGTAATTGAAAGGTACTTTAGGGAAAAACAGCCTTTAGACAAATAAATTTTTAAATAACTTTCATAAAAGTTCATTATAAATTTTGTTTGGTTTCTTTCAAAGGTTTGGAATTAACATTCTTTTCTGGAGTATATGGAACATGTATTGGTGCTGTGAATAGGTTTGGCAGCGAAGAGAAGAGCCTTATCGGTCTCTCTGGTATTTTTATTGGTGTTGGAGAAATTTTAGGTGAGTCTAAATTTACTACCTTACAGAAAAAAAGGATTAAGATGATGTTTTTTTGTATTTAACTGACTAGTGCCTTTCAAGCTTGACTACGTAAACAAAAAATGAAATATTAGAAATAAAATTGTCAACGTGGTTCCTTATTGCACTGTAAATTATACATCACACAATGTAAAGTGAATGTGGACTAGGGTGTGAAAGACAGATGACTGAATTCTAAGATTTTGGGTTCTTTTTGGGGTAG
>VFFE01007255.1:4229087-4240814 GCA_008921705.1 Burhinus oedicnemus
AAAAAAAAAAAAAAAACAAAACCAAAAAACCCCAAACAAAACAAACAAACAAAACAACAAAAAAAACCCCCAAAAAACCCCAAAACAGAATGCAACCCAAACACTGTCTTTGTTCACTGGCAACTTGGATCCATAGAGATGTATGTTTTTGCAATTATAAGAGCTAAGCACAAGGCCATCCGTTTTCACTTAATATTGTTGCAATACTGGAGGAAACAGTGGCTGCTGGGAAAATACTTGCAAAATGTTTGTGTCTTCATTGGCAATCATCTGATAAATCTCTTGCCTGCATTTCCCAGACATCTCTAGCAACGCAAAGGTTATGTCGTCTTGCAAATGGGGTGGGCAGATCTGGCAAACTCCTTGGGATTGCTTTCATGTCTGTCAGTCTTTTGGTTACCCAATATGGGGAAGATTACCATCTCAGTTTTCAGTTTTTGGGGGTTTTTTTGCGGTGTTTTAAGTCTGGTTCTTTTCTTTCATATCTTCAGTTCTCATTTAATTATCCAATCTTTTCCACTCATACAGGTGGAGGAATCTTTGGTTTACTGAGCAAGAATAATCGCTTTGGCAGGAACCCTGTTGTGATGCTAGGCATCGTTGTCCATTTCATCGCCTTTTATTTAATTTTTTTCAACATGCCAAATGACGCCCCTATTGCTCCTATGGAAGGAACAGATGATGTTGCTTATATGATTCCAAGGTATGTAGTCTTTTTCCTTTGGCTGGTATAGCTCAAGGGGTATATAAACAGCTTGTTCCTCTAATAGAAAATTCTTTGAAGCTGATTTTCTGTGTAGTGACTAACTCTATAGAAAAAGCTTTCAGGAATTCTGGTTTTATTAAAGGCAGATATTCTACCAGCATGCATTCAGTTTAGGAACTTAAATGGCATAAGAATAAAAAGCACGAGGACATTTGGTCGCAGCTCTGTCACTTGAGAACTGACATTCCTGACATCTAGTACAATAGTGAGACCAGCAACTATTGTGCTGGGTGTCAGGAATTCAGTTTATTTTAAAACAGTGTTGGTCTCAGTTTTACTACAGCACGGAGCACCAGCCTTGCACTGTTGCACTGGTTTCCTGAGTCTTTGAATGCTTATTGTCAAAGTCCACTTGATCTAACTGGAGCCATGCTATGCCTTTCTCTTATATCACTCAGTGTTAGGGGCAGAATATAGGCAGCTTTCTTATCTCATCATTGCAACCTTCTTTTAGGGTGTGTTTTTGCAAATTTGTGTGAAAACACAGTGTTGTCAGTTTGTGCAGATGCAGCTGCTAACTTGCAATTATAAGCATTTGTGCCTGTGCAGGTGACTATTCTTTATTTAACTGGAGTATTTTTCTGCAAAATGAATTGGTATTTCTCTGATATTCCTGCAGTTTTTATGAACTCACCGTGTGTGTCTTGGCTTTTAATCACTGCTTTGTGGCTCCAAGCACCAAAATGAGTTCTTTCAGCGGTTCTAATTCAGTGCAGAACTGACTGCAGGTAACAGAAGTCTTAGCATTCAAGAAATTAAAATCTGATGAAACTATTCTTTTTGCCAAGCCAAGCATTCCCAGTTCTCTTCCAGTGAATAGTCTGATAACTTTCTTCCATTCTCATTTTCCAAATAAGTCTGCCAAAAATAGTTTATAGATGTGTAAGCTGTTTGAATGAATGGCTTTTAAATTTGATTTACTTTCTCCTTCAGCAAAGAGGTGGCCATATTCTGCAGCTTTCTATTGGGCCTGGGGGACAGCTGCTTTAACACCCAGCTCCTCAGTATTTTAGGATTCCTGTATTCAGAAGACAGTGCTCCTGCCTTTGCCATCTTTAAGTTTGTTCAGGTATTACATGACACAGCCTTTTGAAAGTATGACTCTTGGAATATTACGGAAATACTGGGCTGGGTTTTTAAATGAGCTGAGAAAAATTATGTTGTTTCTGCAAAGGATTTCAGCCTGTTTTTGTTTTTGGGGTTTTTTTTATCTCTCACAGGAGAGAAAAATGATTTTAGGTAGGAGTAGCTTGATTGTATGGCTTGGTGCGATTATATAATCAAACTGCTATTGCTAACAAGTTTTGAGGGAAGTTAGAAGTGTTGGGAATTGTAGTTTGAAGTCAAAAGGCTAGTAGAGTTAACCAGACTTGGGTTTTGTTTAAATAATCATTTACTGAATTTGTTTACTCAAAGAAGTCTTTGATAGAGGGGGGTGAGTTAAAAGGAAACGAGTTGTGTAAATAGTAGTTGGAGAGTTTATGGATGTTGTACCATATCGCTAGGCGTTATCAGGTAGGTATGCAGACAGAAGAAGAATCAAATAATGTTGTTTATCTGTCCTTAAGTTGTCAGAATGCAAAAATAAATGCATCTATGCTAGCTGGAGACTCAATTGAAAAGTCTTCATACAATAGGAATATAACTGCTGTATTTTAGATAGATCACTTCACTCACAGGCATTTATCTTGTTTGGTACTGAACTTTCTGGGTCAAGATCTGTGTTGATCAGAGGTAGCAGCAGAAAAACAGTGGTGCAAAGCATTGAAATTGTTCATGCATGGTCACACCAATAGCAAGCTAGTGCTGGGAGCAGAGGTCAGAGCATGTCTAGTTTAAAAGATGACAGCTGCTTGCTTTAAAAAGGCTTTTTTCCTTGTGCACTGCTCCATTTTTATATGGTCCTCAGTGATAGGTAAGAATCTGAGATATACGTGGAATATAAAGATTCTTTATGTGAGCTCTAATGACAATTTTACCCTTAAAGGATAGATTGCAAGTAAGCAACACTGCTTGTCAAAGCCTCTAGCTATTCTGATATAGAATAGTTTGTGACACTGTAAAACTGGAAGTAGTCTTCTGGGTTTTTTCTTAAAGTCTTGGCAGTGTCATTTCTAGACAAACCGTTCCCAAATACGGGAGAACTGCACTTGTGATGCTACAAACACTGTTGAGTTTTGTGTTCGCTTTCTGCAGTGAACACTATTTAAATAACAAGTAAAAACGAAATCTGTTGTGTATCATATCAAGACATATGTTGGGGTATAATGAAGTTTTAAGATTATATATCTTTTACAGAAGCATACTACTAAGAGTTGCATATTAAACTGTGCGTATGTCAATTTGATAATCTTTGTATAGTAATACTAGCCTGGATATCTCCACTGATGATCTTTTTACATTGTGTTTTTTCTGTCAGTCCATCTGTGCTGCAGTTGCATATTTCTACAGCAACTACTTCCTTCTGCAGTGGCAACTCCTGATCATGGTGGTTGTGGGCTTCTTTGGAACAATTACCTTCTTTACAGTGGAGTGGGAAGCAGCAGCAGCTCTTGTTGCCCGTGGCTCGGACTACAGCAGCATTTGATCTAGATTACTATGCCTAGTCCAATGTAAGGAAAAATACAGGCGCATTTATCGTGAAGTGATGCAAGAAGGTGAAAAGCTCAAGTTACTGCAGAGGTTAAGGTGGAGGAATCGCCATCAGTCTAACTGAATGTGAAACATGGAAGAAAATGCCAGATTTGAAAGGCTTTTTTCTAGCTTTAATCAGCAGAGCGTGGTATGCATGTTCTTAACAATCCGCTATTAGAAATGGAAGGAAATGTAGAGATCTGTGTATTGAACAATTATGTTCTGAGATGTAGCTTTCAGAATGTAATTGCCTAATTTTACTCCACTGTGCCCTACAGAATTACAGTTTCATTTTTCCCCCTAAATTATTTTTCCTATATTCTAGTTCTCTAGACACTTGAATTCTTGTATTGAATGAGTGATGTTTTTATAAGGTACATTATATCACAGAATGTGTCTGCACAACTGAGGAAGCAGTTTATGTCACTGACTCTTTCAACAATTAGATATGCAGAAGTATTTCTGTGGGGAATGTTGCCGCCTTGTTCTATATCACCCAGTTCCTTGTTGCCCAACCATTTGCTTATTAATCTATTTGATGTGCTTAAATTTTATCAGATGCAGGTGGTTGGGGTTTTGGGTTTTGTTGTTGTGTTTTTTTTGTTTTGGGTTTTGGTTTTTTTTTTTTTTGAAGAAAGAGAATCAGGTTGTAGTGCGACATGAAAGACTTTACAAGAATTTAAAGAAGTTACCCTTAGCCATCTTAAGGATGGGATCCTGAGATCTATGAAGGAAACAGTCTCTTGGTTCAGCATCTCGGAATTGAACTGTGTTGGCATAGCTGCTGAAACTTTCTCAGGGTAATGCTATATGAAGGACCAGAAGACATGGCTTCCCTTCCAGACTCCCAAATAGTTCTTTTGAGTTCAATGAAATTTTCGTCATAGTCTGTGGTGGGAGCATTGTCTAGTATAACTTTTTAAAGTACAAATAGACTCCGAATGTGAACTGTAAGAATAGTCTTGCAGTGTTTATTCTACTGCATAGTCTAAAAAACCTGAAACACTTGATGTAAGTTTATTTCATTCAGCATATTTTGGGAAGACAGTACTGTAATCTTATTCTGCCAAATGTGAAATCAAGGATACTGCTAGCATAGTAACTAAGTTTTAATGCAAAACTGTTAGAGATGATACAATATAGGCAGTGAGTGGAACTCACCTTGATTTTTATCTGTCTACGTGACTCTGTAGTACTTGCAGTTATGTGTCCGTCTAGCAGGGAAACAAGATGCAACCATTACCAGGTATGGAACACTGAGAAAGTGTTTTTTAGACACTCACTTGTAGCTATTTTTAGAAAAGTACAGTTCACCAACCTTTTTTTTTATGCACAGTCAGAATGTTAATGTCTTACCTTTAAAGACAAGTTAAAAAAAGCTGACTTTGTATACTGTGTCAGTAGCTCCTGCATGTCATAACTACGTAGGTGTACCCAAGGTGAGGGAGTATGGTATCTCCTGTGACATTTGCTGTCACTTTTGCTCTCCAAGGGCACGTAACACACCACTGCCATGAAGCACAGCCCTCTTCATGCACAGTAGAACAGCAGAGGGATGATTTTACAGGCCTATAGAAAAGGATTTTTAAATTCACTGCAGATTTTCTTTGTGAGATCAGTAAGGTGTTAATGGGAGGATGAGAGGGCACCTGAACATTTGGCAAGCAAAGAAATCCGTGAGGACAGCCAGGAGAAGAAAGCTTTTGTGTATTCCCAGGAGATTTAATGAATGATGTAAAAGAGAATGAGACAGAACACACACTTGAACGAGGGGTTACTGAAGCCATTCCAATTTGTCAGACAAACTGAAAAAGCATTCAGTATTCAATCAATATATATGATTAATGTGACTAGCAGCACTCTAATGCCTCTCTCTTATCCACTCCTGTTACCCTGTAATTTGAAGCATACTATTTTTATACACTGAGCACTGTAAAAGGTATAGATGATACCATGGTGCCAGTGATTAGAATTCGCTTGTTGCTACACACTTGTATTTTCTCCCAAGTACCAAAAGGGATAGAGCTTTTTTATTTTTTTTTCTAAGATGGGGAATTACTGACTTTTGTCTCTGAACCCTTCCTGCGACCTGTTTTCCACTACATATCAACGAGAGAAGAAAGACTTGAAAGTTCACAAGGAACAATTTTGTCTTACAGTACATGGGGGAGAAAAAATGATTCTCGGGTCTTGTGGTGATGAGTAACTTATAAATGCTTTTAAAGCAATGCTATTTAATTGTAGCTAGGTTACGAGTCTCATGAAGGTGCTTTTTAAATTGATCCCTTTTAATTATGAACTTCTCTGGTGTTCATCTGCCATACAAGAATTATATCAACTATTTTATTAGAAATTAAAGAAAATTGCTAAGTTTATGTAGTTTCAAAAAGCATTTTGAGACTGACTTTCAGGGATGCTAATGAACTGGGACTTGTAGATTTTCAATACCTCTGTGAATCCGATGCTTTACTTCCCATTCCTCCCCCCCCCCGCCCCCCCCACTTGGTCTGACTCAATATCAGATAATGTTAGAAGGCTGTTCAGAACTATTTATTGGGTCATGAAAGTGAAGTATTATTGCTCTGTGGCAAGTTTTACAAGAAATCATGAAATTCTCAAAACTGCATCATGGATAGCCAATTTTTTTTACTATTAACTATACAAGTGTCACTTTTGACATTTGATCTGAAGAGACGGTTCTAGGTTGTTCAAGCTGATGATGACACGATTGCTTTTCACTTACTCAAAAAAAAAAATCCACCCAGCTATACGCAGTTGTTAGATCAGTCAAAATTTTTGGTATAGCAATATAAAGTATAGTAATGCTGACATCCGTTTATGATTCCATCTCAATCTTTTCATCAATATTTACCAGCCCTGAGGCTGCACCCCATTCATTTCATCTCCTTGACCTTTGACAATTTCACATTAATCTGAATTGGGTGCTTAGTGTTAAATTAAGTGGGATTTGAAAAAAAGGCTTTTGCTGTATTTGTGGTATTGTGAGTTTGTTTTATATTAGGGATTTTATCTTTATAACTGAAATTACACACTGAGTTGCTTGGGTTTATTGAAAAGAAGTCTGTCTTTCATTTGTGTGTTGTTTTTTTTCCTCCCTCTTCTTACCCTTTTAGGTTGTTAATAAGGCTTAATATCTTGACATATTGCATCCCCAAGTTTTTCAAATGAATGCTAAAGAGGAAATGAAAACTAATATTCTTGACATCTGAATGCCAAAGAAGGTGCTACAAATTTAATACATATCATATAAGTATATCTATATTTTTGTCTTGCTAGTTGGTTTTCATTTTGATGTATGAATGTATGGAGAGAGAAAATTTCTGCAACTGTAGACCTTGTTCATAATTATGTGATGTGCTTCTGTTAATTTCATTAGGTACAATCTATGTCAGCAAGTTGAGATAAGGAAGAGAACCATTTATAAAATGTTCTTTATAAATCTAATATATAAATTTCTGCAGATATAGCTAAACTCATAAGGGATATATATTTAAAAAAAAAAAAAGACAACAAACCAAAAAACCTCAACCAAAAACCCTCATAACCTTTCCTGAGGTCCCTATCTTAGTAGAAACACTCCTGTGGTACAGTTGTTAAAAACAAGAAGTCTTCTGCCGGGATAGTTCTTTCAGTTTTTGTGACCATTTTAAACTGTACTGGAAAGAGAACTTCCTCGTGGAGTTTGCTGGTATAACTTTATGGAAAAATAATTTCAGTGTAAAACAAAAAAACATAAATTCAGGACTGTATGTCAGTTCACCAGACATGACTTTCTTTGAATTCCACAAGTTTACTTCATCTGGAGAATGTGGTTCCCTGGATACCAACCTAAGAGCCAGTAATTAATGCTACAGAGGTTGCCTAGCAGCTTGCCTCTGTTTGAAGAGTAGGCGTGTATGAAGAGGACCTCAAAGATTGTTTTCTAGGGCAATGATTAATTGTTTGCTGTCAGTACAAATAGGAATTACTATGTTTAATGTCATGCCAGTAGACACAATACTCAACTTTGACTTGAATTGTGCAAGTATCTTAGTTAAGACAAGGTCTTACAATCATGGCAACCAATTTTCTTAGCGAAATGTGTTTTCGAAGACTTTATCCACACCACTATTTTCCTTGGAAGTCTTGCAGCCCCACTTATGCTAATTGAACAGCAGCAGTAGTTAATACCATGTTCTCCTTGTTCCCTGGTAGGTCTTCTATCATGTCGGCAGAAGTATTAAAAAATGGGAGAATTTAAAGGTGGAGATGAAGTTGAGAAGTTAACTGCTTAAAAAGATACTTGCCATTCAAACTTAACCATAGGAAGTTCCATCTGAACATGAGGAGGAACTTCTTTACTTGGAGGTGGCAGAGCACTGGCACAGGCTGCCCGGAGAGGTGGTGGAGTCTCCGACTCTGGAGACATTCCAAACCCACCTGGACGCTGTCCTGTGCAACCTGCTCTAGGTGACCCTGGTCTGGCAGGGGGGTTGGACTAGATGATCTCCAGAGGTTGCTGTCAACCCTGGTGATTCTGCTGTGACCACGCTGGTTCTAATTTTCATGAATGAATTCAGAATGATGCTTTGCTAAGTTTAACTTCAGAGGTTTGTGTTAGTACCCCAGAGAAGCACTAATGAGAGAGTGGAAAAAACATCCTTAAAGTGCAATAGAGAGCAGATCTAGACCTGAGAATAATCCTCAGCGGGCACCTGAAGGGGGTGTGCTTTGCTCAGTTCAGTTTGGGCATTTAGCTGCTGCTGGCATTGACTCAATCTCTATCTGTTTGATCCTTTCTCTGCTCTCTTGGGTATTGCAGCTATTGACATGTCCTCTTCCAAGCTATCCTTTCTCTTTTGTTTATATTTTGACACTCTGCAGAAATCTAATTTAAATGATTGAAACTGGCTTTACTTTAATAAAAGGTGTCTTTGGGTTAGAATTGGTGATAATTGAGACCAGGCTCTCACAATGATTATCCTAATGAAAAAGCTGATTTCAAGTGAGTGTACTGACCCTTTACTGTATTTCTTTTCATGGTCACAGCCATGCAAATAAAAGTGAATCACAGACAATGTTTGTGGCAATGCGCTTGTTCAGTTGTTGGAATTGCTCTTGTCGCCGTTATAAACAGCCATGCCAGGGGCTTTGGGAAAGGGAGACACAGTCTCACCTGACGGATCTCAGAAGTGCTTTGTGGTACCTGTAAGGGCCTGCTCAGGAAAACAGAAATGACTGCTTTGGTGCTAAGCAGCCCTTTCGAACCGCGTAATTCTAGTCGTGGCGTAGACTAGTGAAATGTCTGAGGGAAGCCAGGACGGCTGCTTCGCTGCTAGCCTGTTTTCTTCCCCTGTCCTGTTTGAGAGCCCGTCTTCTGAAAACTGACCCCGTTGTTGAGAAGAGAAGGTGTCTAATGTGGTTTTGGAGTTTTTTTGTGGGTTCCTCTTCCAGTATCCTTTCCCACGATTTAGATATCTTTCTCCTAACTCAAGTGTTGTTTGTGTGAAAGACTCCATGAAATTCATCAGAATTGTGGAGGTTTGGGGTCCTGTTTATCTCAAATAAAATGTAGACATGGAAGGCTATTGTCCAGTCAGAAACCGCGTGGCTAAAGGGCAGATTCAGTCCTGGCTTCGTACTGCGATTCGAGGGCGTGGAGGGAGCAGCAGGGAAGAGCTTCGGCTGTCGTTTGGCTGGATTGTACGGGAAAGAGTATGGTTGCAGAGACGGAGATGCGGAGGGAAGGTAACAAGTGCCTCGTGCAAGGAGGCCAGTACAGACACGCTTCGCCTGCTGCGTTTTACCCTCGAGATTCAGTAATTTGGGGAGTCTTCAAAATCCACAGTGGTTTCACTAGTGTGATCTTTGGACGGCCTTGGTATTCTGATTTCTGAGAGAAAGGATCTCTATTCTTTCTGACTGTAAAATGCTTTATGAGAGCCAATAGAGAAAGCACCTAGCAGGTTAGCTGGCGCTGTGTGCGGCCCTTTGAATCTTTGCATAAAAGGACATTTAGGAGTTTGCGCTTCAAAGTTAGATCATGAAGGGGGAAATAAATAGAAGGTTTGTGCCATAAATGGGACAAAAAAAAAAAAATCATTCATTCTGTCGTATTAAAGGGAAATTACAATTCGTTAAGGTCACTTAGTGGAATTAGCTTCAATTAAGCATCCTTACTAAATGCAGTGGTGACTGCTTATCATCAGAGCCACTCATCTTGTGGTAATACCTGACGTGCAGAGTTTGTTAGGATTATTAATCTTTGTATTAAAAAAAAAAAAAAGAAAAAACCAAACCAATTACACAAATAATAACCTGTTTAAAAGAGCCTCACCACCATACATCATTATTTGTTCCGTGCTCGCAAAAGTACAACTGTGAGAGCGGTTGTTTAACAGCTCCAGCGCTGAATGCTTGTGCTAAGGACTCTGTGGCAATGAACCAGCGGAGGGTGCCCAGGGCTGCGTGCTGCGCGCCTCTGCCGTGGGACCGAGCGCTTGGGGCTAAAACGCAGTGGAAAGAACTGTGAGCTGCCAGAGTGCCTCTGCGCTCGTCAGGCAGCGTGATCCATGGAGGAAAACGCAGGTGGAGGAGAGCAGCGAGTGCTGAGCCTTTTCCCTTGCTGAAATTTCTCCAAATGCGCATCTAAAATTTGCCGACTGAATTTCTAAACTAGCTTTCTTCCCATTATACGTATTCCTATAAAATATCTCTATAGGATATAAACGACCACTGTCATGTATTTCCTACGCTCAAGCTTGACACAGGGTAAAAACACCATGTTCATCAGCTGGCGCTCCCCGCGTAGGCGTTTTCTGCGTCGGTGGCGCAGCCTCGCAGCACGATGGAAGTAGCTGCTCTTCCTCCCCGCGGGGCTGGGAGTCCTCCTCTCCTTCAGAGGCAGCAGGCTCACGGCGTGGGCGTGAGGCTGATGCTCTTGTTGGTGTGTTAGGGCACGCGGTGGGTAGACGCTAGGCAGTGCTAAACTCACCGGTACAACCAGCACTTGTGCTGTAATTGGAAAGTTGGGAGAAAATTGGAAGTTTTGGAGAAAATTCAGCATGAGTGAGACGGTCTGAGCGTTCCAGCGTTCGCATTCGTATGCCGTCCTTACCTCATTGCAGAGTGAAACAGAGCAGCAATCACAGGCAGATCTCAATGCCATTTATGGATAATTATAATGATTGTACTTCCTAAGAGCTTAATTCTGCAAATTCTCCGACGTGCGGGTAAGACACAAAGCGCTGCCCTTTCGCAGCCGGTGGCAGAGGACGCCGCTCGCCGCCCCTGCGGGTGTTCCTCGGAGTCAGCGTGGAACGGCGCTTGCCTACGCTTTGCGCTTCCGTGCCAGCGCTGCTGTGATTTGATACCCGCATGAAAAATGACTGTAGGGGAAGGAAAGGGCATGATGCACACTGGGTTTCATTTCATGCAGAAAGCAATTGGATTTAAAAGTTTGCTAGCTGGTAAAAATATTTATGATGTTCTGGCAGCAAACAAATAAACCACCAGTCGCAGGGACTGGGAAAAGAGGATGACTTGAAATGCTGCAATGCTGGAAGCTTTGTGTTCTCAAGATGTCCTTCCCAGATAAGACACCTCTGTACCAAGGGAGATCCGGGCATGTCGTGTAATGCTATTAGTTAAGGAAAACGCCTCTCAGACTCCAGTGGAGAAGGGCCAGTGACTGTAGATAGCCCTGAGATGTTCACAGAGACTTTCCCCCTGCGGGCTAGCTACAAGCACATGGCCATCTCCCCAACTCCACAGCATGCCTGGCCACCTTGCTCCAAGCCCCTGCTCCCCTCCGGAGCCATGTTTGAGCTCAGGTCCTTGCTGGTGGGTCTTGGTTGAGCTACAAAGTAGGTGCACATCCACACGTGGCCTTCTACTGTGTTGATCCTGACCGTGTCTTGCTGATGCGACTTGCTCGCTTAACCTCGGCGTGCCTTGCCTAGTGATGGCTGGCTGTGGCTCACCCTGGCTACCATCGCTGGACCTCGTTCAGGTGCCCTTACTGGTGACGGCACGCTCTTGCCTTGCCTTGCAGAGCTGTCACTTCTGCTGCTCCCGGGTGTTGAGCGGCTCAACCTTGTTCCTTCCTTGGGGAACCCTGTGGGTCTGTTACGGATGGAGCTCTGAGCTGATGGATGCGTTCCTGGGGCTGTCACAAGGCTGTGGATGATCAGACCTTGTTTCTTACCCACCATGAGCACTTTGTTTTCCACCAGGCAAGTGAAGGATTGCTCGGCATTCATGACTGGGCTGGGGACAGGGTTTCCAGGGCATAAGCTGGTTCTGCTTGGGCAGCTTCACACCCCCCA
>VFFE01007255.1:4241461-4261509 GCA_008921705.1 Burhinus oedicnemus
TGATGCTGTTTGCTTTGGGGCACTAAACAGGAGCAGCCCCGTTGTCCTGTTGTCACAGGGCACGAACCAGGAGCTGCTGGTGGGGTGGGAGAAGAGCTGGGCAAGCTGAGTTGCATCAGCACCCAGCTCTAAAGGTCGCTCCTCATTCCAGCTAAGAGGCCGCAGGAGCTGCTGTCCCTGCTTGAACGGCTGCGGAGGCAGCATTCGGGTTCGGGGTCAGCTCAGGTGGGAAACTGAAGGAGGAACTGGGAGAGGCAATCCCACGCATACATACAGGCTGGGCGGAGAATGGATGGAGAGCAGCCCTGAGAAGGACTTGGGAGTGTTGGTAGATGAGAGGCTCAACAGGAGCCGGCAATGTGCGCTCACAGCCCAGAAAGCCACCGGCATCACCAGCAGCGTGGCAGCAGGGCGAGGGAGGGGGTTCTGCCCCTCTACTCTGCTCTCCTGAGACCCCACCTGGAATACTGTGTCCAGCTCTGGGGCCCCCAACACAAGAAGGACATGGACCTGTTGGAGCGGGGTCCAGAGGAGGCCACAAAGATGATCAGAGGGCTGGAGCCCCTCTGCCGTGAGGACAGGCTGAGAGAGCTGGGGTTGTTCAGCCTGGAGAAGAGAAGGCTCCGGGGAGACCTTAGAGCCCCTTCCAGTATCTGAAAGGGGCCTACAGGAAAGATGGGGAGGGGCTTTTTACAAGGGCATGTAGTGACAGGACGAGGGGGAATGGCTTCAAACAGAAAGAGGGTAGATTTAGGTTAGATCTCAGGAAGAAATTTGTCACTGTAAGGGTGGTGAGACCCTGGCCCAGGTTGCCCAGAGCAGCTGTGGCTGCCCCATCCCTGGAGGTGTTCAAGGCCAGGTTGGACGGGGCTTGGAGCAACCTGGTCTAGTGGGAGGTGTCCCTGCCCATGGCAGGGGGTTGGAACTGGATGATCTTTAAGGTCCCTTCCAACCCAAACCATTCTGTGATTCGAGGTGTGGGGCTGACCTCCTCCCCACTGGGAAGGATTGGATTTTAGAGCAAATCCTCCTAGCTGTGGAGGAGAGAGGTTTGCAGAGGCAGGGGAGCAAGAGGGACACAGGAAGGGATAGGGAGATGTGGTATTGGTGGGAAGTTCGTGGCCAGCTGGTAAGGGACTGGTGGACAGGATACCAGTCTGGATGTGCATTTGAGGATGAGATTGATCCCAGAAACTTCCCCTGCTCTTTGCAGGCTGGCAGCTTCATCCTTGGTTCGGGGGGGTGATTAAGAGCCTCAGAGTATTATC
Source organism: Burhinus oedicnemus (assembly GCA_008921705.1). Taxonomy (NCBI): domain Eukaryota; kingdom Metazoa; phylum Chordata; class Aves; order Charadriiformes; family Burhinidae; genus Burhinus; species Burhinus oedicnemus. The sequence continues at coordinate 4,242,730 of VFFE01007255.1, forward strand.
CTCCGAGGATGTTGCACAGAATGGGAGGCACTTTATGATATTTTTGCATTTAACATGATTCATCAGAAGCCTGGCTGGGGTAGGGGGTTTGGCGTGACCTTGATAGCACCTTCACCCTCTCAGTGTGATGGCACAGGCGGCCAGGCTCGGAGCGATGAAGCTGCAGGGTCCGTGCTGGGCTGTGGATGTGGGAGGTGAGGTCCCACCTACCTGCCCCTCTTTGGGATGGGGACGTGTCACGGCTGCCCAGCAGGAATCGGTCCTATCCCTGTGGCTGCTGGCTGACCGTGGGGCACGGTGCCTCCGCAGAGCTCCTGACCTCCTTTGCAAAGCCCCTGCAGATGAGTGGGTGGAAATAAGCAGGTGCAAAGCGCCCGAGGGGAGCGGAGGAAGCCTCTTCTAGCTGGCTACAGCTAGAACGTGGCAGCATCTCCCCTCCCCAAGGCATCATTTTTATCACCCACCAAGCTGGACCCGTAGCTGGGGCAGCCCATGGCCGGGGTTAGGTGACGACTCGTGTCGTTCCCTGCTTGGACTGGTTTGTAGCAGCGCTCGCTGGCAGTTTATTGCTGTGTTGGGCACATACAGCTGCTGACCTGCATTTGGCTTCCCCCTTATCTGGCGGAGAGGCAATTCCAGCCCCTGTAATTAATGAGTCTCTCCTGCCAGGGTCTTGGGTGAAGCATCGACACAGGAAATTGGCCAGGCTAAGTGGTGTCTGTGCTTGGATCCCGGCTGCAGAGGCAGACCGCGGCCAGCTGAGATAAATTGTGGCTCGGTTGCTGAATTCATTTTTCATCCTCGGCTCTGAAGGCAGACACGGGAATTGCTCCTGTGCAATGTGAGCTGCGCGCTCACCGCGCTCCTCCTCTGCCTGGGGCCTCATCTGTTGCGAACATCCCACGTGCAACGTGGATGAGAAAAGAAAGAATAAGGCTTGTTGGTCTCTGTCCCTGGGGGTTGCTTGTGCTTGGGTTTTGCAATGGCATTTGGGGACCGGAGAGTCCGACACCGCTCCCCAGGGAGATAGGGGATTAATTCTCAGAGAGCAAGCGGGCTTCTCAAAGGCAACACAACCGCTCTGATCTGACCCGGCGTTTGCTCAATCTCAACAGCTCACCCTGGACGTGGGTTCCGAGATGCTGCTGGGCTCCCAGGCACGGCGACAGCGTGCACCGTGGCAGTCGTTTCCGAGAAAAACCCATTTATTTAGCTTGTAGTGAAGCGTAAGATTAAAGACGCAGCAGGCTGCTTATTGTTTAAGGGAGACTCCTGTTCCCCTGCCCCTGTGCTCACTTATTGCATCCTTTTGTAGGAATCTGGGTTCCAGCCCAATCCTCTCCGCTGCCATTTGGGATCAACGGTGAGACCCTCCTGCGGGGCTGTGCAGGGCGGATGGATCGCCCCAGCACCAGAGCGAGCTGAATAAATGACTGTTGAGTTGAATTGCCAGTTCTTCGGAGCGGTGTCCATACAACCCGGGCCTCGGCTTTCCGAACGCTGTTGCAATACCAATAATTACGTTGATGTGAAATGGCACGTCCCGTTGTGCAGAGCTGAGCCGTGGGTCAGCGGGTGGCTTCGTTGGAGAAAATGAGCGTGCGCTTTAGTGGAAGGGGGAGTTCTGCGCTCTCCCTAGCCAAGGGTTTGTGGATCAGCAGCAAGGTCCAAAAGCAGGGAGAAACCGCAGCTGATGAGAACTGCTGGCAAGGAAAATCCAGAATCCGTCCAGGCGGAGTGTCTGCTTTATTGTCACCCGTTGTGTTTGCTTTGGAAGGGAGTAGGGGTAGACCGTACTGGCCAGAATGGGACACCCTGGGCGGTAGCAGGCAGCTCAGGAGGTGGCAGAGCAGATGCACGAGCGCTACCCCCGCCTTTCCTGCCGCTGCTCCAGGAGGTGCTCTGGGAGATCCTGAAGTCTGGGAGAAAGGGTGGGGCTGGGTTTGGCCAGCTTTGTTTCTCCCCAAAGCCAAATACTCTCCGAAATGCCGAGCGCGGTCCAGCCTGAGGTCAGACTCCAGCCTGGCTGGTGGCACAGGGCACGCGTGGCTGCACCGCTCTGCTCGAGCACCACAGCAGGACCAACAGGGCAGGCCTGTCCCCGGCAGCAGTAAAGACTTGTGTCTGTGGAGAAAACAAGGAAAAACTCCCATGGTGGACTCGGGGTGATGAATGTATGAGTTACCTCCCTGCTTTCCTCTCTCCCCTTTGCTTTCCCTGCTTCTCGTCTGCCTCCCCCATCACTTTATCTCTTTCTTCCTTGCTCCTTCCCTCCCCTGTAGCTACCGCTTGGTAGGTAGTTGTGGTGACATCTGTCTCAAAGGTTCAGTAGTGTCACCTTGTGCCATGTCCATGTACAGTACAGATGAGGCAGTCCAGTGAGCTGAGCCTTGAGCTCCGAATTTCTAATCCTGGCTCCTTTGCTGGCCTTAGACAGGTGCCTTGGAGCAGGTCTTGGCTTCCTCACCTGCAGGATGGGACAGTTGCTAAAGCAGCCCACTCCTGGGGCAGCACGAGGTGTGCTTGGTGGATCAGGTTCGAGGAAAAACACTTGAAAATGAATAATTCAGACTTGCTGGCCAGCAACACGCAGCTTCAGTAGCTACCTCTTCCCTGGGCTGGGAGCGATCCCTGCTTTGGGGCTGCGGTCGGACACACCGGGGGCAGGCAGGGCTGCTTCCAGATGTGATGCCCACCTTCAGGTGGCCCAAAGAAGCTGCCTTGCACCCAGAAGGGGACTCTGTGTCCGCTACTTCCCTGCAGCTCGAGGGGCAGCCGGGAGCTGGCGATGCCGCTGGAAGCGCTCGGTTATTTTTGGAGGCTGCGTAAGGTAAGCAGGGAGCATCCCCCTTCTCTGCAGAAGCTGAGCCGAGAGGCTGGCCTGCTGGTCAGACCCAGCTCCCGAAAACCCGTGGGCGTTAAAACCAATCCTTCACCTTACCGGGACATCTTTGGAGGTGCTGCCTGTTCCCCAGCCCTGGGAAGAGCTGGGTTCCCACACGCTGCTGCAAGAGCAGCCGAGAGGATTTTGGCCCTGGGGAAAGGCTGTGGTGGTGCTGGGGACACTGGGGACAAGCCGCCTCTACCTACAGTTTCTTCTGCCCTGGGTGCCTAACTTTTAAGGTGCTTACATGTGCTGTCGTTGGCAAGTAAGGACATTTTGGAGGCTGTTGGATGGCTAGGCAGGGACTGCAGCAGCTTCCCATTGCATGGATGAACCTCTGCCAGCCCACCGCAAGGGAAGGAGCAGATCTGCTCGAGTCCCCTGGGGATGAAAGATGCTGAGTGCGTTCGAACGGGGTGAGTTTAAGCCTGTGCATGTGTGAGAGAGAAAGTGCGTTTTGCAGAAGTAGCTTTTCCTGGCATTGCAGTTCATCTTGTTAATAAATCTCTTGTAACACCTCCCCGCAGAGCCCCTGAAGAAATCAGCTAACCAGGAGAAAGTCGAGATCAAAGATAAGCCTCCTAATCCATTATCAGCAAATGCAATCAGACTCTCCATCTGCTATCAAAGGCCCCGACAACCGGGAGCGAGCCATCCGCTGCCTGCCCAGATGCTTGGTCACCGCCGCGCCTGCGCTCGCTTCTCTCTAGGTTCAGCCTGGTGTCATCTTAGATTAGCGGGCTTGCCTTCAGAGTCCGTGCCTCCTCTCGGAAGGAGCCAGGTAGAGCTGCCGGGCAGAAACAAGCACACGGACCTTGGCTGAAAAACAAGCGCCGGGTGGTTTCTAGAGCCATGTTCAATTTAGCGCTGTGTGCTCCGGTGCAGAAATAAGAGCCCTCTCTTGGCCAGGGTTGCTTTTGAGAGCGTCTGTGGAAGGAGGAGATGGAGAGAAACTCTTATGATGGGTATTTATTAATTACAAGGGTGGGAGCGCTTGGTTTCCTTTCCCCCTCCCTCCGTGTCTGAGCTCAGACCCATTCCGGGGGGGAGCACCGGCAGCGTGGCAGTGCCTGGGCAGCCCTGGGGTGTGCGGCTGCAGCACGGCAGGTCTCCCTAAAGGCTCACCGAGGAGATGGTCCTACCTTGGAGGAATTCGTGGTCTAAGCTGAGGACCCTGTCTTGCAGGTAGGGCACAAAGATGTTACATGACATCTTGGTGGCACCGGAGCACGGAGCTGAGATTTGCAGGCAGGGCTGCGGGGTGCAGCGTCGCCTTTCCTACAAGACCATCCTTCCTGCCCTCCTCCTCCTCGGGCTGGTCATCACAGAATCCGAGACTGCCTGAGGTTGGCAGGGATGTCCGGAGGTCATCTGGTCCAACCCCCTGCTCAAGCAGGGCCACCCACAGCAGGTTGCCCAGGACTGTGGCCGCTTGGCTTTCAGATATCTCTGAGGATGGAGACTCCTCTACCTCTCATCCTCGGGTGACCAGCTGACTCCGTGAATAACATGGCAATCTTGCTGGGAGGGCTCACCCCCCCTTTGTGCCCAAGCTGCAGAGGCTTTGTCCCCGTTGGTGGTCCTCATTTCTCTCGGTGGAGTGATGGAGTGGTAGTGGGACAGTTTGCTGGAGATCCGTCATCAGCCACACGGGCACGTTTCGCTCTGTTCCAACCACAGCACGCTTCTCCCACCAGCCACGTATTAAGGTTCAGGGACCCACTAACGGTTTCTACTTTTCTTCTTTCTCTATTCCCGTTTCCTTTGAAATATTCATTATTCAGAATAAAAATCTGTCCCAGGTAATTTCAGGATTCAACTTGATGCACAAAATGAGCAAAAGAGCAGAAATAAGAGTGGATAAAGAACAGTTTAATTTAGTAACTGATTTTCTATAAAGTAATTATTTCTTTAAAAACCTGGGATTAGCTAGAAGTATCACAATTACTTTTTTCATTATGGCTACAGAATGAAGCACTTGTTTAATTAGTAAACAGTTGGCATGCCTTTAAATAGGTTTTTAATTACATTAAAAGGACACTGTCAAGGTGTCTTTCATCATTTTTAATAGACCTGGATTTTTTTTCTTTCCCCCTCGCAGTCGGATACAACTCTTTGGGTTTGATTGGCTGCTCCAGACAAAAACTGGAGAAGCTGTTTCCCTAAAAAAGATTAAAAAAAAAAAAAAAAAGAGAGAGAGAGAGAGAGAGAGAGAGAGAAAAGGCTGGTTTGTAGGTTCGGAGCTGAGATATGGTCTCCCTGCCTCCTCTCTTTCTCGACGTGTTGGCAGCAGGGCTCGGAGCCCGCTGTGCGTCGGGCTGCTGGCCGGGCTGGGGGGGGGTGGGGGTGTCCCCGTCCCTAAGCACCGCCACCCACGGCTCATCCCTTTGGGCTCGGTGGCAGCTCTCCTGCCCCAGCCGGCCCCGAGGATCGCCCCGTGCCGTATGCCCTGTGCTAAACCAGCCGCTTTTGCCCCCAAAATCACCCCGCGTTTTTTGGAACCCCTCCCTGGTGAAGCAGATGCCTGTACTACAGCCCTACAGCTCGCAGCTGCTCCCAGGAGTAGCTCTCCTAATAAATCACTAGGGCTCTACCGGAGCTTGATGTGAGCTCCCGGAGGAAAATCAGCTCTGGGTGAGTCCCCAGGCTCCTGCTCGCCTTTGGATACGCCTCGTGCTCCTTCCCCGGGCTGCGAGATGGTGTTGGCAGGGGCCAAACCTGATTAACCCCGGCTGGCGATGGGGTGCTGCTCGTCCCCTGCCCGGTGCGGGGGGAGGCTGGGCATGCCCGTCTTGTGGGTAAATGATAAATGAGACTCCGAGCAGCGGATCCAAGCGTGGCAGAGGCCGTTTGTCTGCACCTCCCTGCTCCGCCTGGCAGGAGCTGAGGTTTCTGGCCCCTTTTTGGGGAAGGCTCTCTAATTGAAATAGATGGAAGTTGCTGCAGGCGCAGGCAGCCTGGCTTGAGCAAAGGCTTCCTGGGGTGCTCCCAAAGGGAAAGAAATAACGCAAAAACCAGAGCGTGGCGGTGGGCAGGCAGTGCCGGTGGCACCTCCCAGGGATGTGTGACACGAGGGTGGCCCTGGGGCTGGCTGGGGACACGTGCCGGTCCTTTCTGCCCGCCTCTGAGCCGTGTCTCTGCTGTGCTCCTCCTGCCTTTTACAGGCTGAACAACCAGACCGAGATGCCTCTTATTTAATTTCTGCTCGCATTTCAGTCCTCGTGGCTGTCCTCTGAGAAGCAGGAGCTGCAGGGAATTAAAATATCCAGCGTCTTTGCTTTAATATCGTTGACTTTCTGCTCTGCTGGGTGCTGGCTGGCTTCCCTGCAGCCATGTCCTCCTCCAGCACGGTCTGAGCACCTCCTCTTGGGTTCCTCAGATTTTCCCCTTGCTCCTGTCTTTTCTCCTCTGCTCCATCCACCACCTGCCCCTTCCTCCTCCTGCTCTCTCTCAGCTCCCCACAAAAGTCCTTTGCTTCTCCTGCAGCGACCATCACCACCCCATGTGGCCTTGAGTCAAGGTCCTGAGTATTCCTGACCCCAAAGCAGATGGAGATGTGGAGCGATGGGAGATGCGGAGAGGGCTCATGCCCTTCCACGCCTCGAGGAGCTCTGGACAGGAGGGGTCCTGCCTGCCGCGGCTTGAGCTGAACAGCAGAGGAAATATGGCCTTTCATCCATCCCTCTTGCTGGAAGGAATTGAAGGAATTGCTGCGCAGCTCGGCCACCCACCTTTCCTAAAGGGAAGCGATGCCCCTTCCTGCCTCTTGCCTCTGCACCTGCCCCAGTTTCCAGGGAGGCAGCCGCTGGGAAAGCGGTGGAAGCTGGCAGAATTGCACAGCTCAACATCAGGCAGTGGGTACCCCAGGGGTCTCCTCCACCCCAGCCTGTATCCCATCCATTGGGGGACCAAGGGACCCCCAGGAGCGGCTCCTGTCCAGTTGTCCTGCTCAGCATGGCTGTGTGACAGCTTCCTGGGCAGAGGGGACAGTGCTGCGGGAACTGTCCCTTTCCTGGGTCCCTCCTTGGGGCCATAGAGCCGCTTTGCTTTGCAGAGAGGGCTGCAAGGCGGCAGGAGCAGGAGCAGGATTGTGGTGGGAGCTGTGCTGTGCCCATCACTGTCAGTGTCCCCTGTCCCTTCTGCCCTGGGGTGCCTGTTCCCTGGAGGTACTGGGGTGATGGATGCTGGGATGGAGGGGTAAATCCCAGCCTGTGCTGGTGCCCTGGGACTGCGGCTGCCCTGATGCTGCTCTGTCCCCCCTGTCGTGGGGAGCCGAGGTCCCCGAGGTGTGACCTGCACACTGGCTTCGTCCCCGCACCCGCCACTGATGAGCTGAAGCAAACGGTTGTGAATAACCATGATCACGGCTTTGCAAGTCTTCCATAAAATATGAATGCATGATAACATCTGCATAAATTATTCAAGATAATCAGCACGGGGGATATTTCCCTGGCAATTTCCTGGGGGCTCCTGGAGCTTGATTGTCCCACCCGCTGGGTGTGCAGCAGAAAGGGAAGGTCCTGAGCATCCCGGGTCTCCCAGCTCCTCCCCTCCCTCTCCTTAGATTGCAAACTGTGCTCCCTCCTTGCCTCGATGCGCTTTCCCCCAGCTCCCAGCGCTATTAACACCTCTAATTAGAGCTGCTTATTGATGTACTGCTGTTTGCCGAAGTGCAGCTGATGAAGGCAGAGAAGCCATGGAGCCTAAAAGCGAATGGCACCTCCCTGCCTCGCAGGGCAGCAGCCCGCACGCCCACCGCGGCGCTCCTCGGATCTGGGGGAAGATGGAGAGAAGAAGCCAAATGGGACAGAAAGCGCAGAATTAAGCGTGTGCTGCCAGCCAGCCGTGGCCATGCCTTCTCTCTGGGCGAGTGGCTCCAGGGAATCCTGGCATTTTCCTCTCCGGCAGTTGTTCCACGAGCGTGGCGTGCATCCCTGGGGAGAAAGGTGTCCCTTGGGTGCCTGCCTGTGTTCGGTGCTGCCCCGTCGGGACCACCTTGTGTCAGGAAAAAAACGTGTTGGGACAGAGGGTGCTCCAAGGAGGAGGTGTTTTCTTCTGGGCTCTTAGAGAAACACCCTCCCCGCGGCGTGTCGTGGTTTATCCCCGGCCGGCAACTAGAACCCGGCAGCCGCTCGCTCACCCCACCTCTTTCCAGCCCCAAAGAAGGACAGGGGGAAGAGGGAAAAAAAGGGAGGGGAAAGGGAGGAAAAAACCTCCTGGGCTGAGATAAAGACAGTTTAATAGAAACAATAACAGAAAAGGAAAAATAACAATAACAATAACAATAACAATAACAATAACAATAACAATAACAATAACAATAACAATAACGACACAGGTCACCCTCATCACCCAGTGAATTGGCACCATCCCGAGCAGTGATTGCGGATTCCCACCCCCTGGCTAACCCCCATTGATATACTGAGCATGACGTCTGTGGTATGGAATATTTCATTGGCCATTCCGTCATTCTGTCTATGCTTCTGTGGGAAGCTGGAAAAAGTCCTTGACTAGTGTAAACATCGCTTAGCAACAACTAAACCCCACAGGTATTATTGCCATTCCTCTCACAGCAATCGCTAGAAAGAAAATTAACCCCCAGCTGAAACCAGGACACGGGGTCACCCAGAAGGAGGAGTCTGGGAAAACCAGCACTTGGTTGAGCTGTTTGTGAGGCCACAGTGTTTCCTGTGACTTGTCCCAGAGAACCACCCAGAGAGTGGATCCGGCACCCAGACAGCAGACCCAGCTCCCAGGGATGGGTGTCTGGCTGGGTGCTCGCTGCAGGAGAGCCATGAGCATAGGGGGCTCGCGGCCGTGAGAGTGGGGACAGGATCCAAACCCCCAAAAGCAGCTGGGCACGGGGGGTCTCCCCCCACAGCTGGGGTGCTGGGGGACACGGTCCTGCTCTCCCCTCCCAGCACAGGTACCTGGGAGTGCCTGGGCGTTTGCATCTCCGTAATGCCACCCCCAAACGAGAGGAATTCCTGGTGCGCTGGCAGTGCTCTGAGGACACTGCTGCTACTGGTGTAACTGGTGTAAGCGAGAGAGAAAGGAGGGATTAACGTGGCACCAGGAGAACACGCCTTTGGACTCTGCCTCCTGCCAGCGGCTGGGCAAGAGTCTATGCAATGACCTGCATGCGCTGAGGCAGCTTTCCCGGTCTCCTCGCCCCGCTTGGAACCCGGCCGCTCCTCCTGGACCATGTGCGCTGGAGGTGGCGTTTGGCCACAGGGCCCGGCAACCGGGGGCTGCAGGAGGCAAGGTGCTGGCTGTCCCCAAAGCATGGCAACCCCCTGGCACATCTAACCCTTGGACATCCCAGGGACAAAGTGGAGAAGGCGATGCGCTCCAAAAGGAATGTTTCCCTTCCCCCTCGCCGTTGGGTTTTATTAATTCCTCACGCGGTGAAGTCTCTATTAATAATGGCTTCAGGATCTGGCTGGTAAGCTGGGTAATGAGATTCTCTACCTGCTGTTCCTGTGCGGCCGTGATTGTGTTTGGAGGACAAAATTCTATGTGGATTAATTAAAATGAAAAACAAAAGTAAAAAAAGGGGTTTCTTTGAATTATTTACGAGTTTCCAGGAGACAAAGCAGTAATTGCAAATGTCTTATTGCAGGTGTTTGGAGGGGGGATGCTCCCTCCTCCGAGCGAGGAGCGAAGTCTGGTTATTTACTGGTGTTGGAGGAGATTTATCAATCCTCCCGAACGCCAAGCACAGCTCCAATTGCTCTTCAATTTGCTGATTCTGATTTTCTCCTCTCGGTTTTGGAAATTCAGAAGAGACGGGCTCCGAGACAGCTTTGACGCGGGTAAATGTGGGCACACACTCGCTCTGCCAGCAGCGCGCTCTTCCCTCGCCTGTGAGTAAATGTAAGGGAAAAAACCCAAACTATCATGCCCTGAGGAACTGCCTGTTCTTGGTTGGCTTTTCATCCCTGCCAGGAGCCCTCTGGGTCACACAAATGCCACTGTGTGTTCCTTGTGGTGTCCCTTTCTGGACCCCCATCGTGCCGGGGGGATCCTGAGCCTGAAGCAAAGGGAATCTCCCCCCCGGGATGGGGACAAGCGCCCTCTGGGGCTGGCTGAGGTCTCGTCCCTAATGGACATGCCTGGGTCCCTAACCCACGGCTGGATCCGACCCCAGGGAAAACCCACCGTGTGCCGTGTCACAGCCGTGCCACCGCATCGGGGTGCTGTGGGCAGGGTGGCTTCGGCAGCGTGCCCCGGCCGTGCTCTGCGGGGGTGGGGATGGAGGGCTGGTATAACATCAGGCGTCAAGATCCTGTCTTCCTTCACACGCTCTCTTAGCTGATGGATCAAGCAGCATTTTAGGGAATTGCTCCGTGCTTTTACTGCTGTTTTACTCAATTGCTTCTCCCCTCTGATTGCCTCCGTCCGTCTCCTCTCAACCAAGGTCCTCGGGAGCCGCCTAATTGACTTCAAAGGGAACAGGACTTGCTTGGAATTGAGTTTTGCATTCCTCTCAGCCTCCGTGACAGAGCGCCTGGTGACCCCACCTCCGGCTCCCGCAGCAGTTCCCCTTCACTGGCTCGTCTATAGGAGAGGAACGATAGAAAGAAAGAAAAATGAAAGAAAAGGGTGCAAAAAATTCCGGTTAGTAATATACAGTGTGATCAATATTCCTTTGTCTCCATATTCAAATTCTGAATCCTGCTGAGGAGAAACAAGTGGAGCTGCCTCGTTGAAGATGAGAAGTTAATCTTTAAAGCCAATAAAGATTTAGGACAGTGTAATTGCTTTAAGATTTGATACTTTAGACTATTCAAACTTTCAATTTTCAACCCAACGACCTAGATCCTTGGCAATGGAGACGATTCAAGATGAGGAGCAATGACACCTTGGTGTCCTGGAGAGAAGCCGCGGTGACGCTGTGCGCCCTGGGATGCGGACCCTTGGGGCTGCTTGTGGCTCAGTGGTGGCAGGGGACACATGGGGGACATGCGAGAGCTGGATACTGCCTGTCCCCAAAAGTGTGGGCAGTGAGTGGAGAAGGTGAAGAAGAGTAGGGTGGGAAAGGAAATATGGGGAGGTGAAGGAAAATGCACAGCCTGTGTGGCGGGACAGGATTTGGCCAGGAGCTGGTGCTCATGAGGGTGGTTTCTGGCAGGTCCAGGCTGCGGCCGGGACACAGGTCTGCCTGGCTTCGGGAGCTCCCCTTTGCCTCTCTCCCGAGCAGGAATGCTGCCCATCCGTCGTCCTGTGCATCTGCCCCTGCTGAGCACCTCCGGCTCGGGACCCCGCAATTACGGGTGGTGGGAGCAGGAGGGGTCCTCTCCTCTCGCAGCCTCCATCCATGACGGTCAGATCCACCCCGGAGTATCGAGGCTGGAGGAGGCAGAAACACCCTTCTCCCTTCTCCGTTGTTCCCGCCGGGGTGATGGAGCAGGAGGCCATCCTGAAAGCAAGCCACAGACCGAAGCCAGGCGAACGAAGCAGCTAATTACAGGTTATTATTCACCAAGGAGATTAATGGGGCTGGGAGCTGGAGAAGAGGGCTGCAACCGTTCCATGTCCCTCGCGGGAAGCTCAGCCCGAGCTCCTGGATACTTGCAAGGACTGGTCCCCTCGGGTGGCAGGGGCAGGGGGACGGGCACACTGGGAAATGTCCCAGGAGAGTCCCAGTTGCCTGCTGGGAACGCTGCTGCCTGCGTTTCTGCCCGCGGGGCAGGCGGCCGGAGGGCAGGCAGGAGCAGCCCGGGTGGAGGACGCCCCGTGCCTCCCTGGTCGTGCCCACGGGCTCGTTTTTGCGAAGGGCAGCCCCGGGTGCTCAGCGGGGGTGAAAGCGGCCCCCGTTTTCAGCCCAGACTATAGAGCATCCTGCTGTGGATGCAAAGAGCTGGATCTTGCTCCAGGCACTCTCCAGGAGAAGGGGGATCAGCCCCAATGGGGGTCAGCAGAGCACAGCACCCCTTTCCCTTCCCTGCTGGGAGAGGGGCAGAATGAAATCCCAATCTTTTCTGCTGTTGTGATTTTACAGTGTTTATACGGGAAGGGAGCATATTAGCGATGAGGTAGATCATTATGTGCTTATATTATCAGCAGTAAAGCAAAGTCACTTTTAATTCCTAATTCCACCATTGTCTGACACATTTCTCTGTGAGTTTTCTATTCATCTGTATTTTTTTTTTCCTGGGTCTGCACTAATAGAAATTGCTTTGTTGTTAAACTCAATTTCACTCTTGACTGGATTGAAATATGCTTATTTCTCTTCTAAAATAATAATAATAAAAATCTAAAATGATTTCCACTCATTGTATATGAAAAGTGAACGTTTTTCTTCATATGGCCTATCAGGTTTAAGTGTCTGAGGGTTTTAGAGGTTTATTTTTTAATGGTCTAATTGCATGATCTCGGCCCATAGCTGGGGGCTTTGCAATTGTTGCTTTATGAATTTGAAGAAGTCGGGACAATATATGATTTCCTGGGTGATTTTTGAAGTCTTTTGACAGAGATGGGGCTGCAAAATGAGACTTCTCCCAGTTTCTGCCTCCCCGTCACCATAGCTAGGGCTGGCGGGCACCCAAAGAAGTCACCCTGAGCATCCCCCGGTGCTGGCTGGGGGGGTCTGTGGGTTGATGCCTCCTCCTCAGCCCCCAGCTGCTCCGTGCTGGGATAACCCTCAGCCCCACCAGCTCCTGGGGCTGTGCCCTGTGCCTGGAGCTGGCCTCACTGCCCGGATGGGGCTGAGAGGGGGAGGAAGGTGCTGGTGGCCCCCAGGGTCTGCCAGGTGCTTTGTGTTAAGCGAGAGGCTTGATAACAAGAGCCGCCTGTGCCCAGTGTCTGCATCCGCCTCCATCGGTGCCGGGCTGCTCTGCTCGGTGCCATCCTGCTGCTGTGCTCGGTGCCATCCTGCTGCTGTGCTCGCTGTGAGGTTTGGGGCTGTTGGGGTGCAGTAGCTCGGCTGAGCCCCGTGAGAGACAGGCCTGGGCAGCATCCCGAGCCTGGGAGAGGGTCCATCCCTCTGGTTACTGAAGGGGTGACTGGAAGGACAGCCCAGCAGGAGGCAGGGACCCCCCAAACCCAGCTGGAGGCTCCCAATGTTCTCGCTGGAATGAGGGCACCCCAGGGAGCCTCAGCCCATGCTGGGCTCTTCTGCTCTCCCCCTGCCACCAGCTGTGTCCAAAGCGGGACAGCGGAGGACCCTACTTGGAGTCTGATCCTGCCATGCTCAGTCCCCAGCACAGAGGCATCCCAAACATCCCCAAAATGCAGCTCTCCCAGTGAGATGAGGCTCAGTTCGTTACTGGAGTGAAGCACTGATGTTCCTTCAGACCGTCACCTCCTCCATCTCCTCCTGCCTGCCCCCGGGGACCAACAGCAGCAGTGTCTAAGCCCTTTTCCCCATTATCTGTGAGAAACGTGAGATAAGGGGAGTGAGATGCCAGGGTCAGCGTTGCAGAGATGCCATGCGTGAGTGCTCTGTTTGTGGATAATGAATGTGCATTAATAAGCAACGCAGGTGCCTGTGGAGCCCTGGCTGCCGGTGGGACCGTATCACTTCTCCCGTTATAAGGGCACGGGGCTGTACCCTCCCCGGCTCCCTCCCTGGGGACAGACAGGGCGAGAGGGATGGGAGCTGGTGGGGGACATCCCAGCGTCCATCCCCCCAGCCTGCCTGGGATGTGGTGGCTGAGGCAGTGCCGGTGGAGAGCTGGGGCTTCGTTAGCCAAGGGATGAGCGAGGGAGCATTTATGAGATGTGAAATGAAGATGTCTGGCTCCCGTTGCGTGTCGGCAGGAGAAGCCCCAGGAGAAGCCTGGGGTACGGCAGCACTTGGGGGGAGCATTGGGGGCTGCCTTGGCTGAGACAACGGCGCTTCCGTTCCCTCTGATGGGATGCAAGGATGTGGGGGGAGGGGAGCGGGACGGGACACGGGCCTGCAGCTCCCCTCTGGGCGCTCGGGCTGTGGCTGCTGGGCTTGGGGACACCGTGCAGGTGGGGCAGAGGCAGCGAACTCCTCACAAACCCCAGCACGAAGGGCCGCGAGTGCCCGTCAGCCGCGGCGACTCTCCCGCAGTAATTAAAAGGCTGGAGAGTTCTTGCTCTCCTAACCCCTGACTTTATTTTCTTTAATTACAGCTGAAGCTTGCCATGCCTTGTCCCTCTTAATTTGGCTAATGCTGGTGGTGCAAGCCTTCTAGCAGCTCGCTGCTCCCTGCGGTGACGCTGGGCTCTGCGACTCCCCAGATGTGTTGCAGGGGGTGTCGTGTCCTGCCCGGGCTCCCCGGGCTCGCTTTGGGCTGTCGATACGAACCCTGGGCCCCTGCGTGCATCCATGCCCATGCGGAAAGCTGTCGGGGGGGGGAGGGGGGTTATAAGCTCTTCCTTCTTCCCAGCCCTGTGGTGCGCCATTTTACAGCCTCCTCCTTTCCTGAGCTCAAACGCTTCTCCAAATTGCACGTGTTGATGTCACCAGGTCAGCGAGCTCGTTTGGCTGAGCCTTGGGGCCACGAGGGGTGTAAAATCCATCCAGTGGGATGGCTGGGGGGGCACCGGCAGCCCCTAGACACCCCCCATCTGGGGAGGTGGCACTTGCTGCAGGAGCTCAGTGTAACGTGCTAATAAGCCTGGGAGGCTCCTCCAGCCGATTTCTCTTGCGGTCTCCCCTGCGCGATGTCCTTTCCATGCTAATTCGATGGCTGAGCGATGGAGTGTCCCTCCGGCACCGCGCCGGGCTGGAAAACGCTGCTCAGCTGAGTGTGACAGCAAGGCAGAGAGGGTGGCAAACCTGAACCAGCAGCTCCGAGAAGTCTGTCCGGCCAAGGGACAGATCCAGCCCTCGGGTCCAACTGGTTTTTTGGAGGTGTCTGGACCCAACCTGGAATGTGCTGCCTTCCCAGCAGGGGCTCTCTGGGGGTGTGGGGGGGTTTAGCCTCAAATAACCTCACCCAAAGGGAGGATGCTCTCCCCCCTGGGGGCTGTGGTTCAGCATCTCCCACCCTTCCTCCCCTGCTGCTCTCATCTGCCCCGGGCTTGGTCCCTTCTTTGTTTCCCCATCCCTGCCCGGACGGGAGCCGGGCAGAGCTGCCCGCTGCTGTCACGACTGCGGGCGCCCCTGTTCCTGCGGCTGTCAGGAGTTCCCCCCAGGGGAATTTCAGCCCCCTTGGTGCACCGCAGCAATACAAACACATCTTGGTAACCTGCTGTACAGCGCTCCCTCTCTCTTTAATTTTTAATTGCTGCTCTTGTTTCCTCTGGGCATCTCCCTTTGCAGCGGGGCAGTCAGGAAACCTTTCTGACCGATAAAGCTGGTTCAGGCTTTCCTTTTACCTTTCGCGTTTTCTTCTGGGTGAAGCCAGGGTCATTGCTGGTTTTAATTAACACAGGAAGAAAAATGCACTAATTTCTTTCTCCAAGAAGAGAAAGGGAAATTCAGCTTGCCTTCTGCTCTCAAAACACATAATCCTATTGGGAGTCGAGGAGTGATCCTTACGTCTATTATTTTCCTCTGCTGTAAGTGAATTAGCAGTTAATGGAAGCGAAGGATTCGCTGTGCTGACAGGCTTGCGAGGGCAGGAGCTTCCCAAATTCCCCACGCAAGGCTGTGCTGACGCTGCCCTGTGCTGACGGCAGCCGTAGAATCCCATGTTTTACACCTGACCTGGCTCTGCACCTCCAGCAGGTACCCACGCACCGGAGCTGTGCCTCGTGGGCTGCAGCAATCCCTGGCGATGGCAGCCGCGGCCCAGCGAGGGTGGCAATGTTCCTCCTGCTCCCCAAGCAGCACGGAGCGATCCGGTGAGCTGGGAGAGCCTTGGCCTGACTGCCGAGGGCTGCAACCGGCCTCTAACCCTGCCCGGTCAATCCCGGGGGGATGCTGCCGGCTCTGACCTTCACGCAGTGCCAAGTGCGGTACGTCACCGCTGGGATCCCAGCTGCTGGCCCGGGGAAGGAGGGGGCAGAGAATGGGATCTGCCTGGGGTTACGTTGCACCCCACCAAGACCTCAGCCATGCAGAGAGCCGCAGGGATGGGAGAACAGCCCCAGGGACCCTCTCGGTGGGTAACCCCCCCCCCAGGGTAGTGTCAGATGCACTCTCGCAGCTGCCTTTTAGCTGAGCAGCGCTTCTGGTTTTCAAGCTTTAAAGGGAAACGTTGCATCTTCTGGAGGCTGCAGTCGCAGGGGACTCTAAGACAGCAGATGAGTCTTTAACACCCGCAGCTTCAGCGCTCTGGCAGCAGCCAGGCCATCCGTGCCGCTCGCTGTTGGAGGTGTCCCATCACCCATAGCCCTTTCCGGTTTCGCTTGGCCCCTTCCAGCAGCCTCGGGGACCCGTGTGGCTCCTGAGCACCCTGTGGGTGGGGATGCAAAGGTGGCTTGAGGACACTGCCATCCCCTCCCTGCTCTTTGCCCGGTGCCCTCTCCGAATGCTGACATATGAGCAAATTTAGGGCTCTTTTTGCTGCCCCCGGGAAGGCTGGGAAGAGGCAGAATGTCTCGATGCGCTGCAGGGGTGAAGCGGGGCCGCCTGTACGGGCATTGCAGCCCTACGGTGCCTGCGGGAGCCCCCGGCACAACGAGAGCCCAACGTGGCGCTGGCAGGCAGCTCTGCGCCGGCGGGGCGGCTGGTGATGCTCGCCGGCGCGGGAGATGGGTACCAGGCTCGGAGCCTTTCCGCCTTGTTGCTACAGAGATAGACAGAGGCGTGAATGCAGTAATTGAGGCTGAGCCAGTGATGGAGCTAAGTTGTTTTATATCAATAAAGAGCGCCTTGTACCCAGCGCTGTCGCTTGAGGGGGACGGAGAAGTTACTGTGACTAAGTGATCTTATGCCCAAAGCATTTGGGCATTGCAGCTCCTGCAATCAAATTATATTTCTTATCTCAAGGGCAAAATAGCGTGCGGGGAGAACTTGAGAAAGTAGCTTGTCGTAGCACATTACAGCTCGGTGGTTTGCTGTGATCCTCCTCCTCCTCTGCGATCATTATTTTTCCATGAAGACGCAGTAGCTTGAGGCTCGAGAGGAGGCTCCAAGAAGAAACATGGGCAGAGTCTGAGCCTCGGGCTTTGGAAAGCATTGAAGAAGGGTCCTGGGCTGGAGCGGGGACTCTCTGGAGGGTCCTGGGGTGCCTTTGGGGCCCCAGCAGCGCTCAGGCATTGCTCACCAAAAGCCAACATAAACGCTGTCACTGTGACTCGTCTGAAGGTGCCCACGGCTGTGCTGCCCGCAGCTGAGCAGCTATGACTGTCAGCCTGTGCCCTTTACAGGGCTATGATATTTTAGGCTTTATCTATGGTGGTTTACAGCCCACTTTGCTTTTATAACCCCTTTTCTCCGGTTGTGGAGGTCTGAACCATCACGTTCTGCCCGGCGATGGCTGGGTGAGGGAGCTTTGGGGCTCACAGTAACATGGTGGCTCAAGATCAGTTGAAAATTCCTGAGGTCTTTTGCTGGGCCAGCGGTGCAGGGTGAGTCCTGGCTGCTGGAGGATGCTCCAGTGTCGGAGCTGGAACCATGGCTCTGCCCCGGGTTACCAGCAGGACTGCAGAGGCGCCTGTCTGGAGCCTGTACTGAAGCTGCTCCATGCCTACCTCTGGCCGGGCAGGGGCTCTAACTGGTGGAAAACTGGTTTCTTTCATACCAGCTAGTTGCTGAGCTGGTTCTCTCCATTCTCTGCTGCTGCCTGATTCGTAATAATAACACACATACACGTGTGTGTGTGCACCTGTAACTTCAGCACATTGATTTTGGGGGCCATTGCTTCTCATCTGCTGAAGAAGATAATTCACCGCTTTATTACCATCCTTGGATTTTAGATTTCGCTAACCGGAGAGCGAACTGGTAGTTAATGAAGCTTTTGTTTCAAGCAGCAGCACAGGGAAGGGACCGCCTGCTGCAGCTTCTCCTCGGGGACGAGGGCCCCGCGGGGCCAGTGAATGCCGCGGGGTTTCTATCCACGAGGTGACAAATCCTGCACGCGGCGGCGCTGGCAGGAGTTGAGAGCGGCAGCGGTAACTCTGCCCGGCTCCCCGGCCAGCACTGCGAGTGCGATTGCCGCTCCCTGCCGACCCCAGCACGTTCCCAGGCTGGGCATATGGGATATACCTTTCCTCATCTCCGGACGATCCCTCTCCCTTGTGGACTCGTGGGATGAGGGGGGATGTTCTGCAATGAGGGGCAGGAGACCTGCAGCAAGGGGAGCAGCGGGCTCTGGTGGCCTCCCTCCCTCCCTCGCCTGGCCGCGGAGGTGTCCCTGCACGTTGGGGTTCCCCCGCTCATCGCCGGGTTTATGGGGTTTTGCCCATTGCTAATGGGGCTGTTACAACATCGCTCATGCCTGTGCGCCGCCGCGCAGGGTAACGGACAGTTGCCATCTCATGTGCTGGCAAAACGAAAGCTTGGTGAATTCAAGAGCGGATTTCTGCATTTTATTTTATTTTATTTTATTTTATTTTATTTTATTTTATTTTATTTTATTTTATTTTATTTTATTTTATTTTATTTCATTATTTTATTTTATTTTATTTTATTTCATTTCTTTATTTTATTTTATTTTATTTTATTTTATTTTATTTTATTTCATTTCATTTCTTTATTTTATTTTATTTTATTTTATTTTATTATTTTATTTTATTTTATTTTATTTTATTTTATTTTATTTTATTTTATTTTATTTTATTTCTTTATTTTCTTTTATTTGCTGGCTGGCGCTGCAGGAGGCACCTGGAGGAAGCCAAGGAAGCTGACCTGCCTTCTGCCTGCCCGAGGAACGGCTGGGCTGGTGGGAGCCTTCTCCAGCCCGAGGTCAGCCCTGGAGGGAGGCTTAGGGGGGGCACTATCTCCTCCCCAGTCCCTTCTCTCCCCCGATGACCCTCACCCCTAAGTCTTACAAAATTAATGTGTCGTGCCTCGCCATACCCTGGCCTTT
>VFFE01007255.1:4261559-4324554 GCA_008921705.1 Burhinus oedicnemus
CCCCGCAACTTTGAACGATGATCACAGTCAACGCGGATGGGAAGATAATGGTCAGAAGATGCCTCGTCACCTTGAGACCCTTTAGGTAAAGTTGTTATTTTCTTGTTCCTCCTCCCGATTCTCCCCACCCCCCCGCCTTGCTGGGCCCCTGCCGGGTGGGAAGCGGTTGTCGGGGCACATTTTGCGTGCGGGGAGGGCTGTGGGTCGCCGTAGGGGGGTGGTGGATTGAGCCCGGATTAGGATGTCAGGGATCCAGGCAAGTTTGCCCGCAGGTCAGCGTGCGGGTCCTGCAGCGCTCCCTCGCTGGCGGCTCCCGATTCACTCGTCGCGCCGGCATCTTTTGGGGGCTGTTTGCTGCTGTCTTTTTTAGTACCTGTTTCAGAGATGTTGGTACTCACGGGGGAATCGGTTCCTCAGGTTTAAATCCACTGGTGCTGAATGGGGATTTTGAAACCCACCCTGAAGTGGCAGCGGGGCTGGGGTTCATGTCCCAGCCTTCTGAAACCCGCCGGCTCCAGCACGTCCGTGCCCACCTATTGCTTTTTCCTCCTTGGTGTAACTCTCCCCATTTTTGCCTCCATGCGTTCGCTTTCCTCCTCCAGTCCTTGCTCTCCAGCTTCCTTATTTCACCGGAGATGCTTGAGGCTTGAGACGCATGGGAGATGCCTGTAATTGCTTGTTTTTCCTATGGGGAGAGGGACCAGAAACCCACGGAAGGGGAAAGTGCCAGGGGGGTGAAACACAGGGTGGGGTGAGCCCAGTCCAGCAGGTTGCCAGCGCTCCCTGCTGTGTTTGGGGGCCGGGGATCACCTGGGATCACCGGAGGGATCTGCTTTGCTGCCTTTTTGCTTAGCCTAGACCGTTGGCTGGAGGTGGGAAGGAGAACAGGGCTGTACTTGCTCCGCTCGCTTGTGCTCCAGTTTGGAGATGTTGTCTGCCTCTCCTCGGGAGTTGTCTGGCTCTGTGCTGCTTGCCTGGAGGGATTCCTGCGGCTGGATCCCGCAGCAGTGCCCTGGGGCTGGGGGACTTGGCCAAGGTGATGTTGGAAAGCGGTGGCGGAGCATGGGCAGGAAGGGTCCCCGTGGCTCGTGCTTGCTCTGAGCATGGGATGGGGAATGACTGTGAGAGAGGTGGGAAGGACACACGCACCCCAGGGGTACGCTCTTTGCTTGGCTATTTGCTTTCTTAAGTGGGTTTGAAGTACATAGTGAGGAAGTGACTGGCCTGAGCATCAATCTCCCCCGTGCCCTGGGCATCACTCCTGGGGCAGGGGAAGCCCATCTTCAGCAGTGATGTGGGATCAGGCTGGGGGAGCGCAGGGAGTGAGTCGCAGGGTGGTCACAAAGTCCTGTTGGAGACGAGGATGTGTGTGGATGAGGGGTTCGTGATGGCAGGAGAGCACCAGGCTGGAGGGTCCCTGGCATGTGTAGCAGAGCACCTTGCACGGTCCTGTCTGCTTGTCCTGCGCTGGCTTCCGCCCTCAAACCAATGCAGACCAGTATGGGTGCCACAGGAACCAGTGGGGTTACTCTGTTGTTAACCAGTCAGGCTTTCCCTGTGCAAGAGGAGAAATTCCCAAGCCCCTCTCCTGGGTGTCCCACAGTGTCCAGCTCTGCCTCAACTCCACGTTGGTGTCATGCTGAGCCTGACCCCTCCACGTCATGGTCCTGTGTCACCTTGCTCCCAGCCCAGCATGGGCAAGCGTTGGCACTGCCCCACTCCAGCTGTAACCCGCTGCAAATCAGCACTGCTCCCCTAAAATCAGCACCCCCATCTTCTCAGCTGATGTGAATCAGGGACAACCTGCAGGAGCGGGAGAAGATAC
Organism: Burhinus oedicnemus; assembly: GCA_008921705.1. Taxonomy (NCBI): domain Eukaryota; kingdom Metazoa; phylum Chordata; class Aves; order Charadriiformes; family Burhinidae; genus Burhinus; species Burhinus oedicnemus. The sequence continues at coordinate 4,263,385 of VFFE01007255.1, forward strand.
TAGCATTTGGGATGGGTCTTGTAAAATGGGTGCTCGTTGCTGGCTGGGCAAAGCCTCGCTGCTCTGCGGAAGCCCATGGTGCCATCCCTCGCCTCGCGTAGGCTCCTGGCAGCGGTGCCATCAGCAAACAGCGGACAGGAAACCTGACCCTTTGCACCAAAACATTTAATTAATCATGCTCCAGACATGCTTAGCAAAGCAATGCGGAGCCCTGAGCTGGGAAAGCGCCTGCAGCAAACGGGAATGGGAGAGAGAGCAAATCAGTGTAGAAGCTGTTTGTAGAAATGTCCGAGGATGGCTCTGACTTCATCTCAGCGCCAAAAGGTGTTTCGTTTGTGGCAGTGCTGGATTCAGGTAAGAATTCACCGTGGGGCGGGGAGAGCCCTGGTCCAGCTCACCCAGCTCTTGGTTTTGTGGAACATGGGGAGTTCGGGCAAGTTTGTCAGCTGGAAAGCCAAAGCCAGGCTTTTCATGTGTCTATGACATTGGCCGGTAAGAGAATTCACTGTGGTCCCCTTCATGGAGGAAGATTCCCGTGGCTGAGGATCATTTCGACAGCACCGTGGCGGTGTTGGGCTCTGAGGAAAACCAGGTTTGCGGGAGAGGGAGCATCTTTTATTAACCTGGCTGCTGCTGCTCAAAATGGTGGCTCGGCTTTTGGGTTCAGAGACTCGGGTGTTGAAAACTTGTCTGATAAAAGATATTATCTTCCCCTGTATCCCTTGGGTTCCCTGTGCACCTGCAGAATATTCTCCCCGTAGGTCCCAGCTGGGTGATGCAGCACCGTGGACACACAGTCCCAGTGTCACAGCCCCGTCCCACTGGGTGCTGCTGGCCTTCCTCCCTCCATCACCTCCCAGCTCATCACTCAGACCCTCCTGGCCACATCCAGCTTGCAGTTCCATGGGCCAAAATTTCCAATGACTGTGACTTCATTTCCAATTTTCACTGAAGACTCGGAAAATTTGGCTTCCTTCTCTTTTGGGCACCGAGCCAGAACCCAGAATTGTGAACATTTCAGTTTGGGGAGGACGTGGAGAGGGACTTGGCACCAGAACCGTGCCCGGGCGATGAATTAAACGTGACGTGCAAAGCCAGCGTGCAGGGTAGATGTTACTTGGTCATTGAAGCTCCATGGTCTTCAGGGAGTTAGACTTGATTTTGGGGGCAGAGGACCCAGGGCATTTGATGGGCGGTTTGAAAGTTCTGGGTTCTGCTATGTTTTACCTAGTTCATGGTATTTGTTTCCTGCATAAGGAGTTTCTGCGCAGTTAAGGCTGGGCCAAGGATTTTTATTCACCTGGAGAAGATGAGCACAAAGTAGAAGAGATGGGGTCCTCGGGCTGAGACCCTGTCCCTGCAACCTCCCTGCTCCCTGGAGCACTGCTGCTGGGCTGGATCTGCTTCTCTCCTAAGCGCGTCAATGCCAGTTCGGCTCCGATCCTTCTTTTTTTAGGGAAAAAGCATCCTATGTCTCCCCTACTCTCTCTGTAATCCAGTCAAAACCAAAAAGATTTTGGTTTCCTAATGAGATACTAGAGCACAGATCATCTTTGAGTCTTTTCCTTTCTTTCCTCTTTTTCTTTCTTCTCGGTGTTCCACTCCTTGCCAGATTATAATTACGAAGATTAAAATGTGTAAACAAGGTCTTGCATAATGATGAGGCTATTGTCAATAGGAGGGGTGAGAACGAAGAGCAGGATCAGCTCTGATTACTTAATCAGGTGATGCTTCGTTAACATGTCTCTTGGGGAGGAGGCAGCTGGCAGCAGGATGGGGCCTTTGGGTGGGTTTTGTACCACGATGTGCTCCCAGGGAGGACCCTCGGTTGTGGGGCACCGCTGGGCTTTGACCTCCTCCTCCTCCTCCAGCTTGTGCCTTCTCCACTGTGCTGTTGTCCTCTCCTGCCGGGGAGGTGCCGTGGCAGACAGCTTTCCCCCTCTCCTGCTCTAAAGACAAGTTCATCCCTCCGAGGCTGAGATGGGTGCTGCAATCCCCTCCGTCGCGTTCCCAAGAGCCTCTTCCAGACCCAGCGCTGTGCCGCGTGGCTGGCCACAGGGTGTGATAACGGGAACGCGCTAATGTCTCCAAATCACCCCTTCCCCAAGCAATTGATGGGACACCACGTTGCTTTGCAGCATCAGGGATGCTCTGCCGCCTCCGCAGTCACCTCACTGCCGGAGCTGGACCACGGCTCTCTGGAAACTCTTCTCCAAGGTCTGCTTTGGGAGAAGGGCTGAGGTCCATAGTCATCTCCGCGTGCAAACGCCGCAGCTTGATGGTTCATCAGCATCTGCCGGGGAGGGGATGGCTGTGCTCCGCTGACGGCTGCTTGTAGGGCATGCCGGCCGTGCCTATAGACAGGTCTTTGGGGACAGGAGCCTGGATCAGCTGAGCGTGCGATGCTTTTTATGGCTTGTTTAAACTCCTTGCCACCCCCCAGGACAGGCTCATTCAGAAATAAAAGGGGCTTGAGCCGCTTCACTCCTGGAGCGCCTGCACAGGGATGCCAGGCGCTTCTGCCAATGCACTCGAGTGTCCCCTCTCCCAGGTGGGTCGGCTCTGCCGGTGCCTGGCTGCGGGTCTCCAAAGGGGTCAGTGAGTGTCTGCGCTGGGTTGAGTGTGCTGCTGGCAGAGCTCATTAGTGCTAATGAGCCCAGGGTGTTGCTTTTTCTCTTATTAGGAGGGAGGTAAGAAGGGCATGGGGAGCTGCACGGTGCTGTTTGTCCAGAGCTTGTGGCCAGGTGATCCTGATCTGCTGGGATCCAGCTGGGGATGGGGCAGGGCAGATCCGTGGGAGCAGGGCAGGGGGATGGATGGGGGTTAGATGCCTGTCTGCAGTGGGCAGGGCTGATCCTCCTCGGAGCAGGCAGAGGCAAGTAAACCCTTTGCTTTTGAGCTGCTCGATGCTGAGAGCAAAGCTGCCCTGGGTCTGGGGCTCAGGCGTGTGTTGGCTATGTGAGAGCGTCATTGGAGCTAGCGGGATGGAGGTAAGGAGCCTGTGGGATCCCGTGAAGGCACTGTGTCTTGCCCAGGAGCCTCTCTGGGCAGGGAAAGCCTGGCCATGTCGTGCCGGGGCAGTAGGGACCTGCCCTGGGAGCTCCTCCAGCAGATCTCCCTGGGGAAGCCCAGTCCTTCTTGAGCTACTTGATGCTGTACTTCAGCTCTCCACAACATCTCCTGTAGCTAATGAGTGCTTTGAAGCAAGTTACTTTATTTGCCAGCCCTTTCCAGCAACAGATAATTGCAATGCTGGCGCGTTGTAGCCCAGACTTAATGGCTGGCTCCTAATCCACTGCCTTTTAACTACGTACTAACGATTAGATGGAGGGCTGTGGCATTCCTTTGCACGCCTTTCTCTGGAAAAGCCTGGTTTTGGTGTTGGGCGGCCACACTGTGTTCCCATGCGTGGCTCCTGAGCCCTGCGGTTAATGCTGTGAACTTGCGGAGTTACTGGGTCCTGGTGGTTTGCTTCCCTTCGGCTCAGGGATGCTGAGAGGCAGAGATGCCAGCGGGTGCCCCTAAGGGCTTGCTCAGCTCCCTGTCCCACGTAGGATTTGTCTATTTGAAGACAAACCCGTTGTTTCACACGGCTGGCTGGCAGTTGTCTTTTCTCCTTATCCTCCTTGAAATTTTCCTGGGGTTTGGCTGGCCGAGATCCCTGCTGCGGCCGCAGCTCTGGGAGCCGTCGTACGTGATGCCTGGCAGCGGCTCTGCCGGGGCTTTGCCCGTGTGTCTGTTGGAGGATGCTGCTCCTCCACGGATGCTGCTCCTCCACGGAGACTCGGAGGCGGCGGCAGCATCTCTGAGCGGTGGAAGGAGGCCAAGTGTCCATCCCTCGACACAGCGTGCTCTGCTGGCACGCCGGGGAGACGGGAAGGCTTGGCTTTATGCTCCCTGGTGCACATGAACTCTCCTGCTTGCACAGAGCTGCTGCCTTCAGCCTTTCCCCCCCAAAAAAAAGTTACTGGCCTGAATTTGGCCAGAATAGGAGCAATGCTGAGAGCTCCTGCCTCTCTCGCAGCTGGAGGTGACCATGAGCTCAGCTGGGAGCGACGTGCGGGTCGGCATCCTGCCCGGCACATCCCTGTGGGAGCCGTTTTCCTGCCGTCCCATCCCGTGCTCTGGATGAACAAAGCGGCAATGGGATGGTCCCAGGCCACCCCGTGTGCTGCCAGCGCGTGTCCCTCCTCATCCTGCCGTGCACAGGGCTGCCTGTGCAGGCGACGCTGGACACAATGGCGAATACCAGTGGCCTAGTTACAGGGGAACAAAAGACCTTTCTTTAAAAAAAAATTAAAAAAAATTGGGTTTTGTTTTTTTTTTTTTTTAGATCCTTTGGGAGGAAGGGAAGGTACAAGGTCTTTCTTTTCTCTGGACTCTCTCAGGAGGAATGTGGGAATTGTTTATTGTAGCGGTTCCTGCGGTCTGCTGGGGCTGTTGGGTTACTGGGCTGGGTCTAGTGGGGTATCGCAAGGGCAGTCGTGGTCTGGCTCAGCTTTCCCACCTAAGGTGCAAGTCCTCTGTTCCCTCCTGAGGTCTGCCCGTCGGAGCAGGCTGCGGGGGTTTCGGAGGGTGTTCTCAGGCAAAACCCGCCTGCTCGGTGCCAGGGTTTGGGCAGAAGCATCTCGGGGCTCTTCATGTGGGTCTGGCCGTGGTTGGGGTAAGGTACTGGTGTGCTCTCCTGGGGCTGCAAGATGCTCCTTCCCTGGGCTGGAGAGGGTGAGCCATGGGTATGGAGTGGTTGGGAAGGAGGCAGGGATTGTCCCAGCAGCCTCTTCCAGACAGTGCCCCCCCAAAAAAAAATCAGCTTGTGCAGAGGGGTTACCCCAGGGGGCGAAGGGTGGTGGGGCTGTCCCAGGAGAGAGCTGGTTGCTCGTCACACCTGGCTGCAGCTTTGCTTTCCCTCCCGCAGGATATTTGTGCTGGGCATTGGATTTTTCACCCTGTGCTTCCTCATGACGTCGCTGGGAGGGCAGTTCTCAGCCAAGCGCCTGGGGGACTCGCCCTTCACCATCCGGACCGAAGGTAAGTGCGTTTCCATGCCCATCCTGTCCCATGTGATGCTTGATGAACCCCATGCGCGTGGTCCCGCTGAGCTGATGAGCACCCGGGATGCAGGGAAGATGGTGCTCAGATGCCTCCATTCCCAAGGCTCCCTCCTGACCCATTTCAGGGATGTCAGGACAGCTCAGGGTCCTGTTGGCCCTTCTTGCCGTGGCTGGGGGCACTTTTGCAGCTGTGTGGCTAAAACCTGGCTGCGTTCACATCCCGAGGGGTACAGGCACAGCGGGGACGAGTGGATGCTGACCCTGGCTCACAGCAGAGGGATGGGAAAATGCTGGTGACAGGATTAGAACTTCAACTGCTGGCGGCGGTGTGGGTCGCACGGACTGCACCTGGTCCCATGGGCTGAGGATTTGGCTTGGGTGCTTGGAGGGCTCAGTGGTTTGGGGCAGTTTTGGTTTGCAGGGAGTGGAAACTGTTCCTTAGGGATGGGAAAATAAAAGGCCTTTGTGGTTTCATGGAGGTACTGAAATGTAGAAGAGAAATATTCTGATTTTTAGCAAGTGCGTTTGCTGTTACATTTGTTAAAACACCTTTTTTTGGTGAGATGTGCAGCCAGCTCGGGAGACAGCTTGCGTGGTGGGAGGGTCGTGTCCTGCCCTTGCTCTGGGAGGATGTTGCTGCATTGAATTGAGCTTCGCCCTGACTTTTCCTCTGTGGTCCCAGCCTGGAACTGGATCACGCAGAGGGAAATGCTCCACTTGAACTTGGGTGAGCAGGGAGAGATAGGCTTGGTCAGGCCACCAGGGTTTTTTCCTCCTCCCTAGCAAAGGCACAGAGGGATTTGAGCTCTGAAGCCTTGCCTGAAATGTGATTTTTGGGCATTAAATCCTTCCCTTGTGGTGCTGAAAGAAGCGCTAGTTGCTTTACTACAGATGGAGAGGACTAAAGTGGCGGTTTCCAGAAGTCGGATGGTGCTTGTAAACGGCTTAATTGACTTTCAGGGAGATTAATGTGCAGCCTGCGGCAGCTGGCTTTGCTTGCTCCCCCGTGGACGGAGCACACGCCGGCTTGCATTTCTCCCCCTCTGCTCCCCTAATTGTTCCCATCACCAACTCCATTAAGCCCCTTCTCCAAGTGACTGGTGTTTGTCCGGCTGGCCTCAGCCGGAGCAGGTTGCAGGATCAGTGCCTTTTGGGATTTTCTGCGTGTTTTGCCATGGTCAGGGTACCTGCCCTTGCAAGGAGGGTGGGCGCTGTGCTAATGTCCCTGTCCCCATGCCGAGCGCAGCTCCCAGGGTGGCTGCTGAGTGAAGCCTGGTTATAGGGAATCTCTTCCTTCTCGGGATGAGAAGCGGCACATGAGGAGGGTGGACAGAAGCCCCCGGACCACCACCTTCTCCGAACTTGGCTTTTAAGGAGATGGGTCCTGAAAAGATTCCCGAGTTCGGAATAAAAAGCATCGCTTGGTACAGCTGCCCTCTGTCCCAGGAGAGCCCCAGCATCCCCAGGGAGTTTGCAGAGAGCTAGAAGACAGGCAAAGAGGGACTGATTAACTGTGGGACCAGCCTGAGCCGAGAGGTGGCACAGGTCACACTGCAAACTGCAGCAGAAGTTTCCACAAACCTGCAGAAGCCTCTGGTCCCACCCTAGAGGACTCTAAAATTGTAGTGAAATGATGGCAAAAATACAATTTTTCAGCTTCTTTATCCTCTTTCTGGATGCCTTGGAGTGGAATAGCTTCTCCCATCCTGATTCTTGGCATCACTTTAACCCAGATCTTTGAGTCCACTGATTCCCATCCTTGCGTGTCTCTTGTTGATCAGACACAAGGTCAGCGCAGTGCTGGAGCTGGATTAACGGAAACCTCCTTTTCTGGGCTCTCACACCTCCGAGTCCTCCACACTTACTGCTTTAGGTGATTAAGTCGAGGTGTGTAAGTGGGTTCATCTTCTTGCATCTGAGCTCCCGGTCGCGGTGGGCCCCCTTGGCTCTGTGAGCGCCTGCTTTGCCGGCCGGGAGACACGTCTGCTGCTTTGCTCCGAGGCTGTGTGGGTCTGGATGTCACTTCTGGGAATGGCTGCTTGGTCTCATTTAAAGAAGAAGGGAAAAAAAAAAAATTATGACCTAGGTCCTCTAATTGTTCAAGCTTTTGGTCTCTCAGGTCTCTAACTGGCTAAGGCAAATCCTGCTTTGTTAGGAAGCTCAGAAATTCAATGTAAAACCATTTTTCCACCCCCCTTTATTGGATGGATGTGCCAAGCAAGGTATTACTTCCAGATGAATTGCTGCAAATTTGGCTGTTGCTGTGTTCCTTATTGGGGAAGATTTCATTCGTTCGTGGTCTCGCACACCGTTTTGAAACATGAAGTATCCTCTCTCTTGTCTCCGGAGGAAGGAAGCCGTTTTGGAAGGAGGTTATATTCCTTGTCCCCAGGATGTGGCAGGCACAACCTAAGGGGATTTTTCTAGCTCTCTAACACCGGGTTCAGGCTGTTGGGGTTTGGCCTTTCCTGTGGTACCGCTACGCAGGGACTGGCCGTCCCGCATGGGGACGTAGCTGTTCTCAGCAGGGCTCCCTGCGCACAGCTCTCTGGGGTGAGAAACCCCAAAAGCGGAGCAGGACCAGCACCTCCGGGCATCTACAAGACTGGAGCTGGACAGGAGCTAGCCAATGTCACTGCAGACCCCTCTCTGTCACCTTGGAAAAGTTGTGGCTGTCGAGGGAGGCTCTGATGGCTGGAAGAACCGACTATCACACCCATAGAAAAAGGTAGGAGGGACGATGCACGCTGGGCAACCTCACCGGTGCCACTGGGAAATGGGGAGTCAAAGCCTCTGGGAAGCGGGTGAGATGGGGAAACTCCATCCTTGGAGACTTTCAGAATGCATCTGGCTGATGGGAGGCTGTGGGCAGCTCGATGGGACCCTCGGGTCTGCTCTGCTTGGAGCAGGAGGTCGGGGAAGGGAGTCCAGAGGTCCCTCCTGGCCGGGGTGATGCTGAGCTCGCGTGGAGGAGCGCTGAATGCGCGTCGGGGTCGGTGCGGGTTGATGGGAACAAAAACGGATGTGCTTTTCATTAGTGCTGTGAAGCCTCGATAGGTCTGTTTGAATAACGAACTGGCATTTAATTACCATGCGTTATGGATCCCAAGGAAACCCAAGAAATATTGCTGGTTGTTATTGTTGCTGTTAAGTGCACGATGCTGGGCTGAAGGAGCAGGTTAATTTTGCTGGGCTGATTAGCTCTCGATGTGAGTAATGGTGGGAACTGGGCCAGTATTCGCACAAACCTGGGCAGGTTCAGGTCCATTGGCTTTGGAGGAGTTATTGGGTGCACGGGCGGGGGTCTGCCATCCGTCGAAGCCCGGGCTTGAGTATCTCCTGGGACTGGGGTCCTGGTGTGAAACCCCCTGCAGTGCACTGGTGGTCCCGCCTGGGGAAGGAGCCTGGTCCCCGCTGCCACTCTCCTTTCCGCATGGGCTCATCGAAGCGTCGGGTTTAATGGGCCCTTTTGAGCGTTATTCATTAATTGATTAATTGTGCATCGCAAGCTGGCAGCATCCTCTCCCCATACGCTCCGAGTGCGGGCTGCGTTACCAGCGTAGCTGGTGTATTTAGTTGGGTGTGTTTGTGGCTAGTGAGTGTCTGCTCTTGTGGCCCTTCCTGGGGGCGATCCTGGCTTTTGTGGCTGTTTGCTCTGGTCCTTCTTTCCCCGTGTCCTGCCAGGCTCCGCAGCGATGCTCTGCAAGTGAAGCTGCCCCTGCGCTTAAATGCAAAGAGCCCGGGGGTCAAGCCCAGCATCGGAGAAATCCCGTTGGGTTGCGGATAAGTGGTAAAACCCCTGGATCACGGTCCAGGCGAGGCTGGGGCTGTTCCTATTTCTCCCTGAATGTCCTGACCAGCCCGGGACTGAACCTCAGATATTGCAGTCCAAGGGGAAGCTTACGAAAACGCCCCAGACTTGCCCAGAGCTTTCTTGGCTTCTGAACTGTGCAACCAGCCGATCAAAACCAAAATGAAGACAGATGTGAGGCAGGAGCGTGAAAAGGAGAAATGGATAATGTCACAGTCCAAAAGTTAATCCCATTTTTAATTTTATTTTTATATGTGAATCCCTTTCTTGGAGGCTCTCTCCAACAGCCGAGTTTCTCAGTGTGTGCCAGAAATCGTTCCTCAGATGGATTCTCTGCTTGGTGATTCGATGCAGCAGAGGCTTTGCGTCTTAATAGTAAATAAAAAAACCTTCTGAAATACAAGTTATTTTATCCTAATCCACTGCTGTCAAGTAAACACAGACAAAGGTTCCTTTGTTTTGAAATGGCCACCGAGAGAATTTGTTCTACAAACAAAGATCGAGATAAAAAAAAAAGAACAGACAAGTCTATAAATTTTGAATGTGGGAGACGCTTTGGGAACGACTCTAGACTCGAGAGACTGAGTTTTCTGTGCCCTCTCCTCCTCTTTAGAATTTAAAATATTTGGGGTTTCTCCCTCTGCCCCCGAGTATCTTTCGAGCTGTCTCAGGGCAGGGGGCTGATCCTGAAAATGCACCAAAATCTTTAATTGTGGTGCTTGTGGTGCAGCTGGGAAGGGATTTGGCAGCGGCCGTGTCCCACTCTGGTTTTGGCGGTGATGTACATCCCGCTGGTGGAGCTTGCTGCTGCAGGGGATTAGCGGAGGAAAATAGGTTATTAAGTGTTAAAACGTGATTAGATGTGGCTGGAATATTGCCTGCAACTGCTGTAGCTGTTTAAAAAATGGGAAAACTTCTGATTTCTCCTGTTGTTGATTCGGGTATGGTAGGGTACGAGGTGCTGGAGGAATTTGCTGCAGGCACAGGGAATGCGTAGGATGGGTCCTGATGTCCCGGAACGGCTGGAGCCAAGCGCTGCCCTCGCTGCGGGCTGCTGATTCTTGCAAGAGGGCTCTGACTTAATTTCAGCTGACCTTGGTGGTATTTTGATGCAAGCGCTTCGAGTGGTTCACACAGATACGGCTGTCTCGGTGCTTGGGGTCAGCGCGCTGCAACAGCAGTTCTCGTGCCGAGATCCTTGAATCTCGATGCCTTTGGGAAGTGGTGGTTTGCCAAGCACTGGAGTTGTGTGTTCGCTGTTCCCATAACCATCTATTCAATCCATTTTTCAAGCGTTTCCTGCCTGGATTGGTGCTCAGCGTGAGAGCTCAACACCTGCCCTTCTCCAGCCCAAAGCGAGCTCCCGGCAGCATCTCCAGCTGGTTTCCTGTTGGTGACCACGATCGGGCTCCTGCGTTGCGTTTCCTCAACCACTTTGGGAACAGGATCAGTGGGGACAGGGGATGAAGGAAGGACAAGGGCGGTGGAGAGCTGATTTTAGAGCACAAGCTGGAAAATGCGAGTGAGCAGGGGTGAAGCCCGTCCTCTGCCAGGCTGTTGCACCTCGTCCTAGGTTGCTGAGATGTGGTTTGGGGTCTGATCTCCTCGGGGCTGCAGGATGTGGACCCTGATGGGATATTGAACAGCTTGGGGACTGGGGCGGGGGGGCTTCCCAGTCCTGTGCCGCTGGGACTTCCTGCAGCTGGGCGATGGTAACTGCCTTGACCTGGAATCTGTCTGGAAGTGGGCAGTGCACCAGCGCCTGCGGGGACTTCCCTTGGTCTGTGGCACAGCAGAAGTGCAGATGGCCGGAGAACAGCTTCTGTTGCAAAAACCTCTGAGATTTTGGTCATTATTTTGCGAGGGAAAGAAAAGTAAATGTGGAAAAGTTATGGAGAAAGCCTGCTGGGGAAGCCCCCCTTGCTGGCTTGGGGCATCTGTCCTGGATGCAGGCTGTGGGTGAAGCTCAGCACCGCTGCTCTCTTGGGGTGTCGGAATGGCTCCGGCTCGTTGCGTTGGGATACGGGACTCTCGGGAGAGGTCCAACAGATGACAGCCGAGGCATGTTGCACTGGAAATGGTGTTTAACATCACCTGGCAGAAATCCTGCCCTGCTCTCCCCAAACCCAGCACCCCTCCTGTGTTCCAGTTACTGGAGCGCTCTGCCTCTCCCGCGGCTGTCGCTTGCTCCAGTTCCTGGAGTCTCACCTGCTTAAAGCAATTTCTCCCATCAGTGAACAGAGGAGAGGAGAGAGGGGAAGATTGTTTCAGGCTGTGCAGCACAGCTGAATACTTTCGTGTTTGCGCCTTCTCTTTCTCTCCAGAGCAGGGATGTTGGTGGAGGGGGGCGGAGGGGTGGGAATTGTGGTGCAGAAGAGAATGTTGAAGGATGCTGGAGGTTTTGTAGGGCATCTTCACCGTTCCAGAGTCATAGTGCCATGAAGTGAAGGGATCTCATGTTCTTTCAATCCCTTGAATTGCTCCCTGAGGAGCGGAGCAAAGAGGCCAAATAGAAACGTGAGAACCTCCATGATCTCCTTGGGGGGGTCCTTTGCTCCTGCTCCCGTCTCTGCTGGTTTTTCTTCTGCTCCAGCAGCATCCCAGCTGGGTTAGCGTGGCCAGGTACCATCGCCGTTTGTTCTCACAGAAGATGCAGAAAGGTCAAGCTCGGATTTACTAACGATCAGAGTGAGCTTCAATAACTCTGTCGTCCTCCCTCGCTGTCAACTGTGCTGGAAGGGGAGGAGGAGGAGGAGGAGGTCTGCGTGCATGATCCTGCCCCGTTGCATACCCTCTGCGTGCGCCTCATCGCGAGGGAGGACAGCAGAGGAGGGGATGGCTCGGCTCCGCTCTGCCTGCGAGGTCCTGGCGGCAGCGAGATGCTGCTCATCCCGAAGGAGCTTTAGAGCAAAACACAGCTGCCTTCATCCTCCCATCCCGGTTCCCTCTCGGGAAAGGCAACTTCTGGACCCGCTTGCAAACTTGGGTCGCTGCCACTTGTGATAGATCCCAATCTGCTCCGCGATTACATCTCCTCAGCAGAGCACACAGTTCTTCTGACGGGAGCTTGAGTTGGGCAAAATACCCGAAAGTTCCTTTGCGGCTTCGACAGCCCCTTTTCTCACCTGCCCTCGCTGGAGAGAGCACCCAGGAGCGAGAGCTCGGGCTGCTGCCTCCTTGAGGCGGGACGCACAGAACGTGCGGTTCCAGGGATGCTCGTGTTCCCTTTGCTTTCAAAAAGTCACGCGAGTTATAAATTTATCTTGCTGCCTTTAATGCGCGGTGAAGGCGACAGAAGAACCATTTGCGAAGACTGGTGCAACCAGGTGAGGGGGGTACACGGGCAGAGCGAGGGAGGGAGCCCGGCAGACTCTGCTCTGCAGACTCAGTGCTAATTATTCCCGGTTCCTTCCCAAATGAGTTATAAACCTCACCCGGGCTGCTTGTGTTAAGTTTTTATGTTTCTGCTGAGCAGCTGTGGATCACTGTCTGCAGCGGCTTCTCAGGATCTGCTGCTCGAGCGTGTCTCGCCGGACGGCGCTGGCATCGGCATCGGCTGGGATGCTTGTCCAGGCGGAGGGATGAAGCTGTTCTCACGATCTCAATCCAGAATTTGCTTATGCAAAACCCTCTCAAAAGGCAGCGGGATGTTCCCCTCTCTGATCCCCTCTTCCCGCAGTGGCGTTGGGGCCGTTAGCCGGAGCATTTCCCCGGGTCCCCGTGGAGAGGGTGTAGGTAAGCGGGTGCGTGTCACCTCCCTGGCACCAGCTGGGACACGCAGATCCTGCACATCCCCAACGCTTAATTTTCCTGCTGCTGCATCCGGAGCTGGGTTTGAGTCTCCGGGAGCCTGTGGTCAATGGAGGGGTGCCAGGCAGGGGAGACCCATGGGGAGGAGCGTGCTGTGCAGCTCTTCAGTGCCTGGGGCTCATTTCCAGCCTCGCTGCGTCTGTCCCATCCAAAGCCGCTCCAAGCAGCCTCAGGGGCCACAGCAGCCAGCTGATGCTGCAAGAAGTTGCCTGGTTGGTGCCAAGATGAGCTGGTCGGTACTGGGAGCACGTCCGTGGTGAGGACCTGTGCTGAGGAAGACGGGCTTTTGCTTTTTCCTCCCACAGGAGGCGGCTGGGGCGGTGGGACCAGCTCTCCAGCTGGCCCAGAGATGCCGGGCTCGGGCAGCTCTCACCGCTCGGGACCGTTCTCTCGCTTCCTCGATGTCTGAGCATCGGTGGGGAGGAGGGGTTAATGGAGAAGCCAAAGCAAGGCAGAGCCCGGATGCAGGGTGAGGGCTTTCTGCCTCAAACACTGCCTTTTCCCCTGGCCCTGCTCCCTGTCAGATGCTCTGTTGCTCCAGAGGCTCTTTTAAGTGGAAAATGCCGCGCTTTGCAGCAATAACGACTTATTCTGCTCTTCCTGTTGAGCGTGGGGAGGCCGCTTTAATTATGGGTTCCAGTGGTGCTCTGTGCTGAGGAATGGCCGCTGGTGATGGCGATGGGCGCTGCTGGGAGTGACTGTGGGTGTCAGTTGCCCCCCTGCCCCCCTCGTGCAGCACCTGGGGGTGCAAGTGCCCACCGTGCCACGGCGAGAGGCTGGTGCTGCCATCGCACCCCCATGGGAACACAGGGGTGTCTCTAATCTGCGCTTTTCTGGATCAGACCAGTGCTCTGCCCGGGTGGAGAAGGTGGGGTTTGGTTAAAAGCCTGTGTCCTCTCCCGCGCCTGCTTCTGCTGGTGTCCTCATGGGCCATCCCACTTCGGTCCCGGAGCGCTGCATCCCTCGTCAGCTTGGTGAATGTGCACCGTGCTCCCAACTCCAGCCACGCTTGGGAAGGGGATGTGTAAAACTTCACTGCTCTTACTAAATTGCTGTTGCAGGCAGGGAAATGAGTGCAGTTAAAATAAGGAAAGCAAAGGCATCCGCGGGGGCTCCACGTGCCACCAGGGGTTACTGCCTACTTCTGCGGGGATGTGCTGGGGGCGTAAAATGCAGATTGGCGCTTTGCAGGGCGCAGAGGGGTAAGAAGAAGTGTAAGGGCCGCTGTAGTAGCGGTTAACGCTTAATCCACCCTGGGAACACGTCTCTTACTGAAGAAGTGCCCATTTGATACAATTGCTGTGCACAATTGGATGCCTGCAGGCTTAAAAAGGAAAAAATAATGCCACCAAGCTTACTGGAAGATGGAAGTGTGAATTCATGAGTCTTAAACTGGTGGAGCAGAGATGAAGATCTCGGTGCAGCGGTGTGCGCTGGCCCCTTCCCTGCCGCCGCCGTGTCGGAGGAGCGAGGAGCAGCATCCCGCTGGCCCCGGCATTCTGTTATCTCCATAAGCAGGGACTCCCAGGGAATGATTAAATCAATTAATTGATTTTCTATAGCTCATAAGGAAGCCAAACGGCATTTCCATCAACGTGTGATGAGCAAACACCCCACCACAGCCAGGAAGAATGTTAATGGCTCTTTATGCTTTTATTGCCCTTTTTCACTCCTAAATCAAAATTCATCCTGAGCCCGGGAGGCAGCAGGTACTTCAGAAAATAAAACCGGCACAGTGGGAACCACAGCAGCCTCTGTAAAAGCTGGTTTTTCCCACTGATTTATTTGTTTCTCTGCCCTAAACGAGAAACCAGGGCTCGGTTCAGCTCAGGCAGAGATCAGCCGAGGCTCGTCCCATGGCTCTGCCAATGTCTCCCAGCTCCTGCAGGCTCCGCTTTGGGCTGCTGCCCCGTTCTGCCGCTGCTGGAAGGATCCGGCCGCCAGGATCGGCGGAGGCTGATGGGTTTGGAGGAAGGGAGTGATTTATTCACCCCTGGAAGCAGAGTGGCAGGATGCCCGGCACTGTTTGGCCAATATTTTTGGCTGAAGGAGAACTGGTAATCATTTTGGAAATGTTAAATTCGTGAGTTCTGCTGTTTTAGAAACGTAATGTTTTGGGGCAGCTGTAAATAAGGCTGTGGGCTCGAGTGCTGGACGTGCTGGTGCTGCCGAGCCTCCCGAAGCTTCCTCCGGCCGATCGCGGGGTGTGCGAATGCTGGGTCAAATCCTTCCTCTGCCCAAGGGCTTTGGGCTGATTTCCTGCAATCCTTGGGTCATCGGCTCCTGATAATACAATTTTCCCCAGGTCAGGAACTGGGGCCGTTAGGAGAAGAACCAGTTGAGTTAAACACCGACGCCCTTGGAGCGATGGTAAAGACCAAGAACCGGAACAAGGGTTGGTGATGGGGGGGGGGTGTCCCTGGTTTGTGGGTCTGTGGAGCCGCTCTGGGGCTGCCCCTTTGCCATGGGACCGGTCTGTGCTGCTCATCGCCTGGAGCTGGGGGTCCTGGCTGCAAAACCGGGGTCCAGCTTTGTCCCCGGTGCTGGCAGCATCCAGCCCGGTGCGGGGTCCAGCCGTGCCGTGGGAACCCCAGTGTCCTCTGGGCTTTGCTACCGACAACTGCCCTTGAGCCAGCCTCGCGCTGGAGCCACTTGTGTTTTAGGAAGCAATTTAAAATCGATGTTAATCTTGTAGTTTGAAAGCCTCGCCTGCAGTGTGAGGTGTTTGGAGCGCTGCAGAACAGCTTAAAATGCAATTTAAAATAGTGCTGGCTGGCAATAGAAGAGCAACCAAAAATACCCTGCTGGTACTTTTTAAAAAAAAAAAAAGGAAAAAAAGTGAAAGGGAGATAGAGAAGGGGCGAAAAAGGTGGGGTTAAAAAAAGAAAATAAATAAAAGCTGAAGTGCAGCTTGTGCTGGGGTTGTGTGTATTTGTCTCCTCTTTCCCAGCGACCTGCCTCCCCCAGCCCATCTCCTGGGACTGCTGGGGAGAGGAAGGAGGTGACCGAGCTCATTTTGCCTGGAGAGTGATGGCTTGCGGCAGGACTTGTGGGACCGTTCCCATGTCCTACAGGGAATATCAGGTCTCTGGTGTGTGTTTGGGGGGGAAAGGAATAAGAAAAGTTGGGGGGAACAGCCCTGCTCTCTGCCTTGTGGTAACGAACGCTCCTGTCTGGGAATGTGTCTGTTTGCACTGCTCAGCTTCCTGCCTTTTCTTATTTATATGGAAATAGGGAAAAAACGTGTGTTAGGGTGGAGACAGAGAGCTGCAGTCTGCTCTTACAGGTGTTTCCTTTTGGGTGGGTGGGCAAGAGGAGCTCTTTGGGGTGGAGAAGTGGCAGGAGCCCCTTCTTGCAGGCTCAGCTCAGGGTCCCGCAGCCGAAGGGCTGCCCTGAGGGAGGGAGCGGGACCCCAGACCCAGGGGGTTTGGTACGGGGACACCGGGCTGGCACCCTCCCTCCGTGCTCTGTGAAGCAGCAGACTGAAGGCAGGACTGGTGGGACCTTGGGTGGAGGCTGAGGTTTCCTCAAGACTTCTCTGTGGCCTCTCTCTAACCAAACTCCTCCATGAAACCTGGGGCAGCATCCTCCCGGGGAGCATCACCCTGCTGAGAGCATCACCTGCCCATGGGATATCGCTCTTCCAGGGGGCATCACCCTCCTGGGGGAGGACCTGCAGCATGCTGGGCCGCAGAAGGAACGCAGAGGTATGGCTTATCGCTCATGAAGCCGTTGGCAGCACGGGAAAGAGGAGCCCAAGGATGTGGCTTTGCTGTGGCTATCCAGGAGCGGGATGGGCAGAGCGGTGCCTGGCCGTAGGGGTGGCATGGTCCTTGTGGGAGTGATTTATGGGGCCGAACGGGGTTTCTTCCCATCGGCTGGGGCTGTTACGGGCAACGTGTGTGCCACGGCACAGCCGGCTCTCGCTTTCAGTGGGGGAACTTCTGCAGCACATGGGTCTCTCCGCTGCGGTGTCTCGCCCCCAGGCACCGCCGGCATGCAGGGGGCTGTAGGAAAGCCAAGGGGGTCTCTGGAGCCTGTGGCAGGGTTGCAATCGCTGCTGCTGCACGGCTGCGTTAGCAGAGCCCTGGGTCAGGTCCCTGGCTCGGTCATGGTATGTGGCTGCCAGCCCCACGGTGCTGGAGCCGGCCATGGAGGGCGTCACGGGGCCTGATGGGCTCTGCCCGCCCATGGATACGGTGAGGAGGAGTGAAGACATCCCTGAGGCTGCGCATTTGCTGCTGATGCACAGCAGTGGATGAGGGGATGGATAAATCCAGGGGGTAGATGATAGCAGGCAGGTGGGACATAATCTACTTTACCAGCCGGTGACTTAAGGCTGCTTAATTTGGCTGATTACCAGGGAACCACTTTGTTGCCGGCCGTTTCCAGCGGCTCAGCAGCAGATCGATGGTGCAGCTGGAGCCGTACCGAAGCGTCCGCTTCACTGGCAGCCCCCACGCTGCTTCGTGGGCTCCTCCAGGTGCAAATTGCTGCTGGTGGTGTGACAGCTCCCTGTGTGGCTCCCTCTGCTTTTTGCATTGGGCTGCTGCCTAAGCAGGTCCATATTTTCTCTGTATAACTTAAAATTATAAATCCGTAGCAGTTTAATGGCAAATATGGGTGGGTTTGCCAGAGGCGGCAACTGGCTGGGTGCCCACGCTGGAGAATGGGTGCCCTGGAGGGGTGCAGCCACCCAGTGGGATGTTGTCCATCCCTGGAGCAGCTTCTCCCCAGGGTGGGTGCCGAAGGCATGGAGACGGGAGGTGGCCATCGCTGCCAGCCCAAGCCTGGCCTTGGACTTTCTTGTTGCCGGTTAGTGCTGGGTCTCTGGGCTGTGACTGTAATGGATTATATGTCAGGGTTAGCCGGAGCCCTTGGCTAGTTGGCTCTTTGGTCTTTTAATCTGCTTGAATCAAAATCAATAGTGAAAGTAAATAGAGGAGCGTGGGAGGAGGAGAGAAGCGAAGGGCTGGTGCTTTGCTCCCTGGGAACCGGAGAGGTGCCGGGGTTGATGCTCTCTCGGGAGGATGGGGTCCCCAGGACAGCCCTGGGTACCAGCCACCCTGAGAGCTGGGTGCTGAGCTCTGGGTCCAGCTGTACCACGCTGGGCATCCTCCAGTTTCTCCTCCAAGAAATCCTTCAGGAGTACGCCGTCCTTTTGAGGGGTTTAAGTAGCCTGGAGTTGTCCTTTAAAGGAGAAAAACAAAGCAAAGCAAATGATGCTTTAGATTGAAATTAATTCAGCTGGTATTTTCAGTGGACATAAGTAATATCTTACCATCTCTGAGCAAATTCCCTTCTTGTACTGGAGCGTTCAGCTGTTGTGAGACAGCCAGGCAGGGATATGACTTACGTCTGAGAACGGGGAGGGGGGGAAATCAACAACAAATCAGCCACGTTATGGACGGCGGAGATATATTGTGGAATTGCGTTTTAAATGTCAGGGGGATGTTTCAGGGCTGTTCACACCGATGTGGGTTGAGGCTGTGCCTCGGTCTCCCCCAAGGAGATGGGCTTTTGTGGCTGCTGGCTTAGGGAGGCTTTTGCTCCTGTTGAAACTGGACCGGTTTTTGGGTAGAAGAGCTCCCTGTAAGTGACAAAGGCGAGATGCCACCTCTGGACCCATGGGGTGGCACTGGCGTCCTGCACCCGCTAGGAGGAAAGCACAAGGGATGTGTTGGGCTGAGCGCTGGTGTGCAGCTCAGACACCGTTTTCCCTATGTGTTTCTCTTTTCCCATCTCCTCGGCATGAAGCTGGAACTCAGCAGTGAGACCCCCCCGAGCAGGATGGGGCCAAGTGACACAGGGACAGGGAGATGTCATCTGGGTCCAGCAGCTGCGCAGGGCAAGGAGCTTTGAATCAGTCCAAGCAGTGAAAGGGAACATGGCCCCAAAACGCAATTTTTTTTTCTCCCAAAGTGTTCCCGCTCCTTTTGAAAACCTCAGCCCAAGGGTCCCAGAGCCACACGCAAACCCGTGTGACAGGGTGCCATCCCTCACGCTCCCTCCGTGCTTGTGATGTGCTGGGTGGAGCTGGCTCCCAGCGTGCGCAATGGTGGGGCAGTGTGGGGAGGATGCTCAGAATCCCAAAACACGATTCCTGAGCGTGGAAACTCCATCCCGTGTGCTCCTTCCACCGTGGCACAACCTGGGCTTCGCCAGCGCCGCTCCACGTCATCGCCACTGGTCCCAGCCCCGCGCCGTGGCCGTGCTGGAGGCGCTCCATGAAATGCTGCTTTCTCAGCTGCTCTCCGCTCCTGCGCGGTCGCCGCGAGGCATCTGGCATTGAACTTCACCCTCGCGTCCAGGTCTGCACACGCAGCTAAACTCACCGGCACATCCGTCCTGGCTCCCGTTCCTGGAGGTGTCAGTGGCAGGTACTGGCAGGGGGTGGGACGCCTGCCCGGGGATGTATTCACTCCAAGAAGGTATTTTAAAGACAAGTGTATCGTTAGTGAATTCTCCAGGGTTTCGACCCATCCAAATTTGAGCAGATTGGCTGTTGACTATTCCACTGGTTTCGCAGAGAAACTATTTCTTCTTCCACTAGACATCACCCTTAGGGGATGCTTTCTTTTTTTTCCCTGATTTCATCCAATTACTTAGCTGTATGCTCTTCTGAAGCACCATAAATAATTCTCCTCCCTCTGCTGTGTTTACCAGCATGTCTCATGAAATCCAGTAAGATATGATTGATTGCAATCATTATTTCCTAGTGCTGCTATGAAAACCTCTGTCAGGTTCAGTGATTGCCTTTAAAGAGTGGCTGCCACTCAGGAAAACTGTCAAAAACCTGTCATACTTTAGCAAACTCCAATTAATCTGTTGAATAGTTTTACTTGTGTTTTCCTTCCCATCATTGCTGATTATCAGGGGTAATTAGAATATTTTTCCTTTGTAATTAGCAGCTCGCTTGCTTTTTTTTTTTTAAAAAAAAAAAGAGTGTCTTGCAGGGTATTTTACTGGGTTTTCATGCTGTCAGGTTGGGTTTGGGTTTATCCTGGCTGCCTGCGGTGCTGGTTGTGAGTCTCTTGGGGGACCTTCATGGCTGGCTTAAAGGGGAGAAGCTGGGGGTGCCCAGCCCTGCCCGCCCGCGGCGCCGGCCGGGCTCACCTCCATCCTCCGAGCCCCCGGCACTGGCAGGCACCGCCGGGCAGCCAAGCAGCCGTTGGGCGGGTGTCTGGGTCTCCACTTCAGGTTAACAAATTAATCCCGGCTCTTGCATTTTTAAAAGAGTCGCTTCAGCACTTTTCCTCCTTTCTTTTGGTTTTAATGAGACACACTTTCCGAGAGATGTAATAATCATTGCCAAAAATGTCAAATCGTTCTTGTTATCCTCCTTAAGCTTCTGGAACAACAACAACAACGACAACGACAAAAAAGACCAAGAACAGAAAGAGGGAGGTGTTGATGAGGAAGGGCTTCGACTTCATCTCCAGGAGCCAGGGGAGGGCTGGGGGAAGATGAGCCCCGCGACAGCTCTGCTTTCTGGCAGGGTGCCCGAAAAGATAACCCAGTGAAGGCTGAGATTTATTATTTATTTATTTTTTATTACTATTTTTACTTAGGATTTGGGGTGGCTTTTTTATTTTGTTATTGGAGAAGGAATATCTCCCGCTCACTGTTGACAGCAAACCTCTGAGCTTTGCTGTCGAAAAGCATCCTGGAATCGCTCGAAACCAGCTGGGAAATTGGATGGTGGCAGTGACAGGAGGAGAAATCTCAGCGAAGCCAGTGGGAGAACTGGGGGGGCTGGGCTGGCGCTGGGGGCTCGGCTGCGGGGCCGGGGCTCACAGCTCCGCTCGCTGCCGGCTTCTCTGGGATCCAGGGGGAAATGGTTTCATTCCCTAGTGGGAATATCCTTGTCCCTCCTTAGTGATTTGGGAGCAGAACTGTCTTGTGGGATGTGGTTCTGCGGTGAGGGCTCAGCGCGGGCGTCCTTGGCTGGATTGCCTGGGGTGTGGGTGGAAACTCCATCTCCTGCTCCTGCCTGAGCACAGGGCAATCCCTGGGGAGCTTTGCCTGGGCACTGGGGATGTGACACTGAGCACCCATGGGTGCCTGCCATGGACATCGTCTGGCTGCTGCCTCCTGGAAACGTGAGCCCTGTGTAGCTCCGTGCCTCAGTTTCCCTTGTCCCCGGCTCAGGGCAGGATTGGACTCCCTTAGCGGGGCTGGAGAGGCTCCCGGGATCCATCCTGAAAGGGCTTTTCCCAGGTCTCCTTGGCAGGGACCAGCTCTGTACATGTTAATCAGGGAGCAGAGCTGTTTCTCTGCCTGGGCTTCACGAGCAGCCATTTAAATTTCAAATGAGCTGCACCACTGAAGAGGCCTTCCTCATTAAATGAATGAAACCCGGCTGCGGACTGGGGCGACAGCCCGGCCCGGAGCGGCAAAGGCAGCAGCGGCTCTCAGTCATCTCCATTGCCTTCCCAGACATGATCCTTGCACCTTCCCAGCGAACCAGCATGACCTGATCCCCCCAAAACAAGCGGGGATCCAAATCCTTGGGCCAGGGGTACCGCTCCATCCATGGAAATGTGGCGGTTGTGGTTTAAGTCCTTCTGGACTTAACCCCAGCGGCGGGGGTTGCATGGGGTCCTGTTCCTGACCTCCAGACTCACCCGCCGGCGCAGGAGCCTGCAAGAAGGATGCTCCGGCTCAAAAAACTGAGTTCAGGGTCTAAGGTCTGACCCGCTGGCAGTGCCGGGATGTCGGAGCAGGAGCAAATCCTAAGCAGAAATCCCCGTTCAGGGAGCGGTCAGTCCTGGGGCAGGCGGGCAGAGGGTGCCGGGGGCTGCGAGCCGTGGACACAGCCCAGCCGTGGGAGGGATGTCACTGGAGTGGGCTCAGTCCCGTGGGGAAATAACTGATGGGGATTTTTCTGATTTAAGCCCGTCTCAGAGCTTTTCTGTTTTTCTTGGCCGTGTCTTTGCCCAGTTTGCTCAGCTGTGTTTGGGGAGGCGCCTGTACAAACTCCGTTTCCACTTTTTCCCCCCATAGCATCTTTTAATTGCAAGTTCATTAGCACTTCTGCCCTTTAATGGGACAGGCTGTGACTTGCGTCCCACCAAGGGGATCGGGAGACCTTCCTGGTGGGATGGGCAAAGGTGGCTTGCCTGTGTTCCCGGACCCATCCAGGGAGTCTGGGGCTGCACAGGACCTTGAGCACCCACCGATTCAAGCAGAAGTCACCGACTTCTTGCTGTGGGAGTGCAGGGAGCCTTTAGGGAAGAGCCTGATTTCAGTCTCCATGATTGATAGTGGGGTTTTTTGTTTTGTTTTGTTTTGTTGAGGAATTGCTTTTGCTTTCAATTTTTCTTCCGTTTTGTTAGATAGCATCAGGAAAAATAATGTGCTGCTGATAATCTCAGCCAAGCATGGAAGACGGCCCTTGGCAAGGTCTGGCTGGCCCGGTGTCAGCTTCTCGGAGGGGTTAAGGGTTGGCTTGTAACCTGGTGTTCATGTGCCGTGTGTCCGACAGCGAGAAGGCGCCGCAGTGATGCGATGGTCTCACGGTACCTGCTGGGGCGAGAGCCTGGCAGGGGGACGTGCGAGTGCCGAAGCCCCCGGTTCGGCTGCGGTACCAATGCCGCCCTCCTCCATCAGAGCTGGAGAACTGACCCCTGGCAGCCAGGGCTCCAGGACCGCAGCATCTGGAGCTGGAGTTAGTGGGTGATTTACTGGGGGAGTGGGGAGAGAGCCGGGGCTGCATGGCTGCAGCAGCAGGAGCCGTCGGGATGAGCTGGTTCCCACCACGGCTGTATACACCGCTCTCACCTGAATACCAAAACCATCTAGACCTCGCCTTCAGGCTGCCTCCGTGCTGTTTGACCCGCGCAGTGGCTTGAGTCAGCTCCTGTGGCGAGGAGAAGCCCGTGCTGGGGCTGTCCCTGGCACGCCATGCCATTGGGATGCTCCGCTCCATCCCACCGCCGGGGCTGAGCTGGGTGCAGGGTGCTGTGCCGGGGTGGGGGACCCAGGGGATGCACCAGCACAGCCACCCTCTGGCTTTGCAACGCCCAGTTTTGCATCTGCTTGGGGATGCGTGAGATGTCCGTAAGTGCCGATAGCCACCTGGGGTGTCCGGCAGCCGCTCACCTTCCCAGCGCCGCCCGCCCAGCTCCTGCTGCTCCCTAAATTAAATATGTGCCGCTCTTGAAAAACACATGTGAGTGGAGCGGTGGAGATAAGCTAAACGGGAGAAGTTCAGGGGATTATGCACTGATTAAGTTATTACTAACGTGAAATGAGCCGCGCTGAGATGAAACAGGAGCTTTATTTTCTGTCCCCTGGCTTCGGGCTCGGGGCTGCCTGTCACTGGAGAGCAGATCAAACTGGGAGCCAGGAGCTCGTCTGTCCCCCGGCGCTTTCGGCACGGCAGCGGGTCGGTGCTGTGCAAACCCGTAGGAAGCGGAGCGTTAAACGGGGCTGGGAATCGGGGGCTTTCCCTGCTGGAGGTGGCGGGGGGGCGGTTTGCTGAGATGCAGCGTACCGGCAGTGTTTGAGCGATTTCCAGTGCTGGGGCACCCACCCTGTAGCAGGTTTGGATAGAAAAAAAATTCTTCTCTGCAACAGGAAAATCCGGTGCTGCTGGGAGGATATTTTGGGGGAGGACCACCTGTTTGCACCGTTTCCCATGCTTTTCCTTCAGCATCGCCTGCAGGCTGCTGCCAAAGGCAGGATGCTGGGCTAGGTGGGTCTCGGAGAGTGAAAAAGAGAAGTGCAAAATAAAAGGCTGTTTGGTCAGTGTTTGAGAATAAAGTTGGTGTTCCATAAGCACTCAGGACAGGCTGGATCGGGTGGACAAGTCAGGAGTTTACGCCCGGAGAAGCAGGTGAGATCCAGGGCTGGTATAACCGCTGGCTATGGGGAGCTGCAGCAGCCCAGCTGGATTTGGGCACAGGCAGGGATTAACCCATGCTTGGGCAGGACGATGGGGCTGTGGGTCTGTTGGCAGAGCCAGGGAGGGGATATTGGGGACAGCGGGGCACCGAGATAGTTCATAAACCACCGAGCCCATCAGCGGGGCTGGGGAGCGCAGGACCGTGGGCAGCTTTGGGGCTGAAGCCCTGGGGAGGGGGATTTTCTCGGTCCGACACGGCAGCGCCCAGCCCCTGACCCTGTCTCTTTGTGTGCCTGCAGTGATGGGCGCGCTGGAGTCCCGAGGGGTGCTGCGGCGAATGAGCGACATGCTGGAGATGCTGATGAAGAGGATGGACATCCTGGCCAGGCTGGAGAATAGCACTGACTTCCACAAAGGGGATGAAGCGCGATTCCCTCTGGACAGGTCAGTCGGCCACGCCGATACCCCATGCAGACCCCGTGGAGGGGTGTCGGGCTCAGGGGGGTTGCACGAGCAAAAAAAGCCCCCGTGAGCTCTGCGGTGTCGGGCTGAGCCACTGCGTGGGGATGGTGGAGCCCACCAGGGCACAGGGCTTGGGCAGATCTTTTGCAGTCTTGTTGTTTGCCCTGTCTGGAACCCTTCTCTTTTGGAATTTCTGAAATTACTGTGATTTTGGGCATTTCCTGTAGCACTTGGGCCAGCTGCTAGTGTTGCAGCGTGGGAGGGTGTCTCTCCACTGCCGTGCTGTGGTGGAGCTGGAGGTGGGACTCGCTGATGGCTGGAGCAGTACCTGGTGTGTGGGCTGTGCTCCCTCTGCCATTAAATCCCAGAGCGAGCTCAGGCGGGTTTCTTTGTGCCCATATTTCTTGGGTAGCTGTGGAAATTATTGTTGTTTGAAATCCAGGGCTGGTATGTTCAGCCTTGGAGTTGAGCAAGGCTCAAAGCAAACTATCGAGCCCCGAAACGCTCGCTGCGCAGAGCTGGCACGTGATCCACGCGCCGCATCTGTCCCAGCTGGCAGCTGGAGAGATGCCGTCAGACCTTCCCATCATGACATGCTGGTTTGCTAAAGAGACAGTTCCCTTTGCTTTGAGAGCCTTTGAACGTTTACTAATGTGAATTCGGCTGTCACGCTGAGGTCTGCAAAAATGGTAACTAAAAGGGTTTGAATGTAGAGGGGCAGAGAAGAAAAAACCGAAGGGCAGCGCTTGGGACAAACTTTGCAATACAGAAAAGATGCCAGTGTAGATTTTGCTCAGATGGAGTCACAGGTGACACGTGAGCGGTGGGTGGCAGGGACGTGATGTGCAACGGTCACTGCTTTCCTGTGCTATCCCACCAGAGCCAGCGCGGGAGCTGCGGTGCATCCCGATGGCCCCCACCTGGCGTTCCCACCTCTGCCTCTTGCCCTGGCCGTGCTCGACAGCTGCCGGGGGTTCCTGTGCCTCCCTGTTTCCATCTTCATTTCTATTTCTCTCCCTTGCTTTCCTTACGAGTCTCTTTTGCACCTATAATGGAAAATAGCGTAAGTGAGCCTGTAATTAAAGGCTGTGCTGCGCCGTACTGTGTGCACACATGAATTAAAGCTGCCTTGGAGTGCACGGTCTTGCCTTTTAAGTAACATAATTTCAACCACGGAAAAATATAATTTACCTCAGTAATGGCAGGTGCTGAGGATTTTGTCGTTACGAGGCTGGCTGGTACCCAAGCGTGCAAGGAGGACAACAGCAATCCCGGAGAGGAATGGACAGGACTGTTACAGCCAGCGCCTGGAAGGCGCTCGCTCACATTTGATGATTTTCTTGGCCGATCTCGTGTTAAAAGAACCAGTAATTTCAGGTGATGGTAATTTCTGTACACCAGCAGATAAACTGTAAAACCATTTATGCGAGCCAGTGGCAATCGCTGCAGACGGGGAGCTCGCGTTTTGGATCTGCCGCGTGGCTGGTGACTCTGGGGCCATTGCTTGGAGAGACCAGAGAGGATGGGAGCTTATGGACCCAGCACATCAAAACAGCCGCGGGTTTTGTGTATGTGCTGAGATGGGCTTGAGCGGTTCACATTACAGATGTCTTAATTTTCAGGAGCAGAAAATCAGGGACAACTAGTTTATCACCTTTTGTTCCATATAAATCACCCCTTAAGTGCATTCAAGTCCCATCACTTGATCCTGCATCAAAACCCATCCGTGTCCTCTCCTTGTTCTCACCTAGCCCCTGAAGATCCGGTTTTGGTCATGGGGCAGAGCATCTCCAGATGAAGCGACCATCTGGGGAGGGGTTTCCTGTGGACGGATTTTCAGTGTGATGGTCTGTAAAGAAGCACTGGCAGCGTTTGCAAACACTTGCGAAGCGTTTCCCCAGCGCTCCCCTCCTTCCCTGCAGCCCCTCCGGTTTGGCTGAGGTCTGTGGTCAGAGGAGACGTGT
Organism: Burhinus oedicnemus; assembly: GCA_008921705.1. Lineage (NCBI taxonomy): Eukaryota > Metazoa > Chordata > Aves > Charadriiformes > Burhinidae > Burhinus > Burhinus oedicnemus. The sequence goes on from VFFE01007255.1 coordinate 4,289,332, forward strand.
TGGAAGTGTTACAGCTGTGCTGGGTCTCAGTAGGTTTGAGTGGCTTCATCTCTGCTGCCAGGTGTGCTCCCTCTTCCGTAGTGACCTTTCTTGGCTTGTCCCGGTCCCTGCCCTCCTTTACGGGGTGCACGAGGCAGCTGGAAGGGTGCAGAGCCAATACATCCCGTCTGTCACCCTGCTCCGAGCAGAGCCCGGGTCCGGGCTGACCCCACTGCTCTGCTGGATGCTCTCCAGAGCTGCCTGGAGCATTCCGAGGAGAATCGAATAGCAGCTGGTGTGAAACCTGGGCTGAGACCCCACGGAGCTGGGGAGAGGTGTGCGGAGGTCCCCATCCCTTGGGGGGGAATCGGCTGCAGCCCCTGGGGACCACCTGTGCTGAGGGGGAATGGGCATCGCCGACCGCACGGGGACGGAGCAGTGTCTCCTGAACCCAGATCAGCCCCGTGGCCATGGAGACGCCCTCGTCTTGTTCATTATTAGGATGCTGGGACTCCACCAAGGGCTTGTTTCCCCTTTCCCTCCCTTTCCCTGTCTCTTTGATCACCAGTGACCAACTTCAAGCTGTCAGCGAGAGATAATACAATTAAAGGGTGCTAATTTCACAGGGATTTTATTCTTTAAAGCGTCTCTGGTTAGCACAGCGGTCGCCTTCGTCTCCTTCCCTGCTCAGCAAAGCCAGGAGCGCAGGCTTTGCAATTCCACCTGCGCCAAAGTGGATTGATTCTTGTTTTTACAAAGCGCTTTCCTGCTTAACGCTGGCTCTCCGATAAAATCGGGAGGGCTTGGGTTTGCAGAGCCCAAGTGAAAGAGGTGAAGGCTTTGGTGGGCTTTATGGAATAGCCCTGTAATTAATCACTCGCAGCCCCCGTGAACATTGTCCCCCTCCAGCGCTGCTCCGGGGGTGGGCAGGGGTGGCTTTTCCCCTTGGAAAATGCAAGGGGGAATTTAAATAAATTGGGTGTAATTAATGACCTGCCTTGGAAAGCCTCCCAGCTGCCAGGGCAGGCAGCTTTAAGGGGCTGAAAGTTGCTCCAAGACCTTTCTTGCTCCGTAGGTGCTGTCTGATTGAATACTCTATACGTAGCCCACCAGCCCCTTGCTTTAGATACAACTCTTGGAAGACCCAAATGTCCAACGTCCTTCTTGGAAGGAACTGCCCTGGGGTTTTGCGGGATGTCACGCTGAGGTAAGGGGACACGGGCTGCACCCATGAACCAGCCTGCTGTGCCCCCTGGGCATTGCTGGGTCCCTTCTCCGGCCCTCCCTGGGAAGATAAGCGATGGGTTCCCTAACGAGGGCGAGCAGCCTGCCAGTCAGCTGCAGAAAAATCAATACCGCTGTTAATTGAATGCAACCCTCGTAAATAATCACAGGGCAAGGAAATTAGAAGTACTTACGGAAACCTCCTGGAGAGCTATTTACTGGGCAAGGGAAATATTAGTTTGCAGTGGAAGCATTGGTCCCCCACTGTAAAGCGCTTGGGAGGGAGGGAGGGGCGGTCTGAAATGGCTGACCCAAGCTGACACTGTAGCCCGACAGCACTGGAGCTTGGAGAAGCCCGTTTCCAGGAGCCGGGCTGCCCCCGACCTGCCCCGTGCCCGTGGGGAGGTGGCAGCGGGGACGACTGAGGTCTTGCAGCGCCGGCATCCCCGCTCGTCCCTCTCCCCCACATAGTGGTTAGCCTGCAAAGGGTGTTATTTGCTAACGACTGATTAATCTTCAAGCTTAATTACTGCCAAGGCTCAGTTAATTTCCACACACTTTAAGTATTTGTTCTTGTAATCATTACATGACTCCATATTCCCCCAGTAATTAAAAGTCTCACAATATGACACTAAATGGGTGATGTTCCTGCATCCTGCCAGCCTGGCTCTATTAATTCCTGAATTGTCGCCGTTGATAAGCTGGCTTTAGAGAAATCACTGCCAGATGCCACGGTTCCCTGCGATCCAGGTGAGCCTGGGGTGATCTTTGACCCCTCCGTGCATCCTCTCCGCATCTCCTCGGCGTGCTGCGGGGCTCGGCGAGGGCATCTGCAAGGTGAGGCCGGTGCTACGTGGCGTGAAAGCTGTCCGGAGCGAGCAGAGCCCCGAAGCAGCCTGTGGGGAAGGTAAGACCCATCCTGCGATCCAGCCCGGCTCCGCTGGGTGGTTGTTCTGCCGAGCGGAGCTCAGCCTGGGAGCAGCGTCAGGGATGGGGCTGGGGGGGGACACAGCAGCCAGCGCTGCGGGAGCCTTCCTCCCTGGTGCTCTCCTTCCTCACGGGTCCCGCAAGCTCTTTCATCCCAGCAGAAGCAGCAAGCTGTTTCTTGCTGGCTCCTGAGGATGTCTCCAGCCTGGTCCTGGATTGCTTTTGGCCTTAGATTAGAGGGGCCGGGCATGGCGCAGGGGGTCTCTGAGGACCCCTTACTTCTGGGGTCCCCATCGGGGTCAGGGGAGGAGATGCACGGGGAAATTCACGCCTGGCAGCTGAGATAAATTGCTTTTCCCTCTAAGGCAGAGCGGAGAGGTGGCTGTGTGCCACTGGCAGGGTGGCCAGGGGAGCAGGATCCATCCATGTGCCCCCACCTTGCCCGAGGGGCTCTGGGCTCCTTGGGAGAGACCTGCTGCCGGAGCGTGATGGGCTTTGCCAACGTGGCGGGGGTGTAGGTGCCCATGTGTGCCCAAGTCACACCGTCCCCTCCTGCTCCCAGGCTTGTACCTCCCCCAGGACCTCCAGCTCAATTTGCTGAACCTAATTTGCTTTAGGCTTTGCTTTCTGTTTATTTTCTGCCTTTCCAGCCCAAAACATGGATATGCCGGGGGCTGCTTTATCGCTGGGCTTTGCAAAGGAGGCTTCTTGATGCGTTAACACGTGGAGGCAAAGTGCTGTTGCTGGTGTTTTTTGTGCTGTGGTTGGTTGTGTTGTCTCGGGTGGCTTGTACAGGGAGAGCCCTCGGCACCCGGTGGCCCGGGGCGAGTGGAGCCCAGAGCTTCGGGAGGCTGGTGATGGTGCTGCGGGGTGGGGAGCAGCGTGGCACCAGGGCGCCTTTGCCCAAGCTGCCTGTGTCTGATTTACCCTACGAGGAAAATCAGATCCCATTAACCCTTCATCAGATGCCCCTGGTTTGGCAGCAGCTGGGAGCAAGCAGCCCCCTCCGGAGGGACGGACTCGGGGGCTTCCCAGCTGGGAGGGAATGGGCACGATGGAGGGGGGCATCCGGGGAGGCTGTAGTGGATGGTGGACACACAGGCTGCCAAAATAACCCTTCCGAAATGAAGCGGAGCGTGCCCGCGGAACACCCAGCTGGCAAAGAAAACGTGAGGCTGAGGGCTGGAGAAGAGCACGGGCTCGGGAGAGCGTCTCGTCCAGGGGATCCCCTGCCCCGGGGATTTTGGTCTAATATTTTGGCAAGTCCCTTTCAGTCGAGACTGCCGAGGCTGGCAACGTCTCTGTGGCTCACCGAAGGCGGCTTCTCGCAGCCTGCAGCGGGCTACTCAAGCACACAGGCAAAGAGATGTGATCTGTGCCCCAATCAAGTGAAGATTAACATATATCAAAGTGACCGATCCCGTAACCCTCCTCTCCGTGACCCTTCGTGTTCACATAAATAAAACCTGCTGCTGCCCGGGCGTGCGGCTCGGCTGGGTGCTGCGCCGGGAGGCAGGAGGAGAGCAAAGGTCTGGGCTTCTGGCTTCAGCATCGTGTTCTGCTTGGGAAGGAGCTCGCAGCACTTTAAAATATTTTATGAATGCTATAATCTTGGTTATACTCTGCCTGGCCTGTGTTGGCGAGATACTGGCTTTGATCGGGAAGTTGGTTTTCATCATTTTTTTCATGAAATTTATGGCTAAAATGGCAGCGTCCTCCCCCGGGCTTCGCGTTAGCTCAGGGTCTGATCCTATAAATGCATTTGTGTGAGAAACATCACCCCCAGTGAACTGAAATTAAAATAAATGGGAAGTACTTTAGTGAGTAAAATGCTCCGGTATTTATTACGTGATTTATTACGTGACTTGGAGGAGTTCAGGCAGGGCTCTGCCCACGCATCATCCGATATTTGCTTCGGATGAGCTCCCCAGGAACGTCCCATCCCGAAACACGTCCTCTGGGATATTTGCCCAGGGTGAATTCCCAACGAGTGCAAACATGGCCAGAGCAAACTCAGGTCTTTATTCAGGTGTTCATGGAGGGGAGACCGAGCTGTTTGTCTCAGCCCTGAGGTGTAATGGAAAAGATTCCCGTATGTGGAGATAGCAGAAACTGTATTGGAAGCATACGCTGTTCTGGGATTATTTTTTTTTATATAGATATTTTTATTTATTTTTAAGTTTTTATCCAGTTGACTGGCTGGAGCTGCCCGTGAAGCGTAAACCCCCTTCTCGGTTGTATGGGCCTTCTAACGCGTGGTTCTCGAGGAGTTTGGAAAGCCGGGTGCAGCATCCCTGTCCCTGTGTGACGTCAGGAGAGGCACCGAGGAGCTGAACGACCCGGCAGGTTGATAGCAACCAGGGCTTTTGGCTTTTGCTCTGCTCCCTGGGGGTCTGAGCCTTTCCCAAGCGGAGCAAGGCACGGGATCCTCCCTGCGCTCCTCATCACGGCACCCCGCGCGCTGCCCCCCACTGCAGGGACCACCAGCTCAAACCAAGCCAAGGTTGTGCATCCAAGCTTAGGGTAATAGCTCCAGCACCGGAGTTACGAGGATTAAAACCAGGATTACAAGTCAAATAAACACAAAACGCGCAGCTGAGCCTCATGAGTGGGGCATTCACTTGGCCGCCGCTGCCTCTCCCGCTACACCCCCCCCCATTGGGAGCATCGGGGGCTGATACTCTCCCTAAAATTTGGGTCACGGTCCCCTGACCGGGAGCCAGGGCTGCCCACAGGGAAGAGAGCAAGGACACGAAAGGCTCCCGGCCTTTTGGGTGCAAGCCACCTCGGAGAGGATGCAGAGACGCACACAAGGGCATGGATCCCCCAAAAAAAGCTTTGCCTCCAGCATCGATGAGGTTTACCTGGATTCTCTTATGCCAGAGGAGCAAAGCTCTTAATTGCTCTGTCTTCTCAGAGATTTAAATCACCTTTTTTAGTTATCCAGCACTTGGAGAGGAGGGCTTTTCCCCACATCCCTGGGGACCCTGTGGCTTGTCAGCCACTGGCTGTTGGGCAACTTGGAGCTTGTCCTACCAGGGTGGAGGATGGATGGATGAATGAATGGATGGATGGGGAGAGGAGCCTGCACCCACGGGGTGACCCGCAGGAGATGCTCTAGGGGTTCATTTCTCCGGGAGACACCCCAGCTATTTTAATGGGCAGCACCACAAAAGCTGCAGCAGGAGCCAGAAGGACGGGAAAGGCCCTTTTCCCGTTGCAGTGAAGGGTTGTCCATCAGTGCCGCCTCTGGGATTTCAGCTCCCTGTCCTGGAGAGCGAGGCTGTCGAGGGGCTGGATGTTGGGGGGTGATTGGTGTCCCCGGAGCGGGGAAGCAGTGAGAGCCCAGCACCAGTCCCGGGTACCCTTCCCAGCTGCTTCCTGCTCTGCCTTGGGTCTTGGGGCAAAAAAAAAAGTCTTTAAAGAGGCAAATGGCAGCACAGACATTGTAATGAGCAAGTTGAAATCCTTTGGTAAACTGCTCTGTGCAAATGTTGCATTTGTTGATGTATTATCTTCAAAATATCTGCTTTTCTCCATCTCTATCGGTCTTCCCGAAGTCACTGCTTTCACCAGTTAATAGCAAGAAATATCGGATGAGCAGGCAAATAAGTTTAGGGCTTGTATTATGAAGACAACACACAAATAGAAAGAGATTCATCTTTTCATAATGCCACTTTTAGAAAGGGCAATAAAAATACAGTGCCTTGTAAAGGGATAAACAGGCTGAATCTGAGCTGCTGCTGCAGGGTTGGGGACAAGAGACAAAGTGAAGGGAACCAAATTAATGCATAAAAAAGTAAAGGAAAACTCAACCTCCGGCTATATTATATGGCAAATGATCTGCCAGTGGGGAAAGATACATCTTAATAGCGGTTTTTGAAACGAGATGAATACTGTATACAGTGCATTATAAGGCACAGTGTGATCCGAATCTTAATCAACATGGGGAAATATAAATCTGAAAATAATAAAGACGAAATCAATATTGATGGTTAGAAGTAAAAGTACTGTATTTGCTGTAGTAAACGGTTTTAAGGTCCCAGGGAAAAATTTGTTCTAGAAAACCCATAGTAATTTACTATAGTTTCAATAGCTGGCACAGCCCCAGCGCATTTTGGTGGCATTTATATTGTCGCTATAGAAAAATTTAAAAAGCAACAAGGAAAATAAAAAAAAGCCCGTCGCTGCTCCCTGTGCAGTGGTAGTGCTGCAAGCGAGTTCTTCTTTCCGCTGGGCTGGCGGAGGCCGTGCTGGCATCCCAGCTCGGATGGAGACACGCGGTGGGATATTCCCCTTCTGCTTCGCTGTCACTGAGCGGAATAAACCACTTACCTTGTCCTTCCCGCTGTCTCTAGTTACTAAGAATAAAGCATCAAATCCTGACGAGCTACAGAAAACCTTTTTGCGTTTTGCTTTAAATGTCTTATTTTCTTGTCCTCTGCCCAGGTGACAAATCACTGTAATGATAGGTGATGTAACTTGTGCTTGACCTTCTTGTCATCTCTTTAATATGTTAAATGAAGTTTGCTGCTCAAGCCTTGTTGCCCAGCAGATAAAAACACAGAGGTTGGCTCGGGGCTGCCCGTGTTAGTGCTAACGCGGGGGCCCGTCAGTGCTCCCGACATGGGAACACGGCTCTTCACCCCAAGCATGAAATCCCTTGCTCAAAATCATGGGGATTTGGAGAAAACTAGTTTGACCAGTAAGGGTGATGAGCAAGTAAGCAGTGGGAGATTTGAGCCTGGTTCCTTATTTCGGAGGGATGTTTTCTACCGTTTTTTCCGTCGTCTTAATATCTGCCAAGAATCACGGTGGACATTTTTTGTGTGACTTTGCAGTAACCCTCTGCATTTCGGGGAAAGCCTCGCGGAGCCCATGCGACATGGCTGCCTTGTTTGCAAGGACTGGAAGTGCTGTCTGAGTGTGATGATCATACATTTGACATCAAAGGGCTTTGAGTTGAAATCTTTGTGTTTGAGGAGCAGCTGTAGCTTACAAGAGCTGGGCAAGCTGGCATAGGTTCCATCACCCCGTGGAAACCGCCGCTGTGGCCAGAGCTCTGGCAGGACTTAGGCTGGCTGCGAGGCTGAGCCTGGAGGAAAGCCATTTATTTAGGATAACGATCCTGATTTTTGTTTGAACTCGTTCATGGGTGCCCAGTGCCCAGCCCTGGCTGAGCTGAGGTCTGGAGGTCATCAGAGAGGAGATGGGGACCGAGGTTGCTGTTTGCTTTTGGGTTTCACCTAATTACTTGGATGTTTGGGAGCGGGTTCGGACCCAAGTGAGAATTGGGATAGCTTCTGGGAGGAGGCAGAAGTTGGATCATGGGCTCATCTAGGCACTCTGAAGCGTGGGAGCAGGGCTGCCGTGGCTGTGCTTGTCCTCTCTCCTTGCCGTGAGTGAATGGAGAAACCTGAGGAGCATCTCCACCAAGCCAACATCCCTCTCCTGTTGTTGCAGCAGGAGGTTGGGCTCGCTGACCATAAATGCACTGCATCCTTGAGATGTTTGCTCCTAAACTGCCCATCCCAGCTTTCCCTGTTTACTGAGCGCCTACGCATCCCCTGTGTGGTCTGATGGCTGCTCACCAGTGGAAAAAAGGGTTGCAGAAATGGGGGGTTTGGAAGCTCTCAGGGCTGGCTGAGCTCTGTAGCCCTCAGACCCGGGAGCATTTTATCTCCTCGGAGCCATGCTGACAAGCAGAGCTTATCAGAGGTCATTTTTGTGCCCGTATTTTACCATGGCCTCATGAGCAACCTCCCTGCTGCCAGGGTTACGGTAGCTGGCAGGATACCTGGGGTGTATTCTCTGCAAAGGTTGAAAGTTACCTGGGGGCAATGGTGTCCTCTGCATTTAATTATTATTTCTTAAAAGCCTAAGATGTGTGGCTCCCTGTGGAGTTATGCAGGCTGAATATTGATGGTCATAAACCATGCCAGAAGGAAAAATGTGGGCTGCTCGCTGCTAGCGAATGGACTTTAAATCAACAGCCGAAGCAGTATCGGTTCATAAAACTAGGATTTTTTTAGCCTTGAGGACAGAGGTACTTTAAATCCCAGCCTTCGGGTTCACTGATCTGCTGGAGAACGAACATAAAACTTCACCAGGAAGGACCTGACATCAGCACATATTTTTTGTGCCAAGAGTACTCAAGGTAGCCCTTTTGGTTTTGCTCACTGCTTATGACATTTCCTTGTGTTATAATGATCTCGGCAGCAGCAGGGGGAAAAACTTATGACCCAGATGCTGCAGAAGGGGAAATTATTTACTGCGATAACTGCGCTCGTCGAGACGTGGTTGTTGTTTGCGGTGGAAATGGCAGGCGAGGCGTTGGAGGTGGAGAGCTTGCTCCTTGTGAAGCCTGGCAGGGCACCGCTGCTGACGGATTGAGTTCTCTTGCCCTTTTATATATTTCACCAGGTTTTAATTGACACCCGGCCTCTTTACAGTGCTCTGTCGCTCCCGTCTACACAATGCGTTATGTAGATGAGTTTAATGGTGCTGCTTACCCGGGACGGTATTGATTGCGAGGTTTAATTCGACAGACGGCATCCGCAGCTATTCAAACTGGTGGAAGCTGATCTCAAGCCCTGGTGGGAGGGTGCCTGCGGGCTTTGCTGGGGCTGCGATACCCAGCTCAACCCTGGCTCCTGCAGCGCTGCCGGTGCTCGCCCCGGCACCCTGTCCCCGCACAGCCCTCGCCGCTGCTCCTCACCGGAGGACCTGGAAATCTGCTCGCCTAAATCTTTGATGGATGGGCTGGCTCAGGCATCTGTCTGCAGTCTGCTCCAGGCCCACGAGTTTCCTCAGCCCTCCTCCGGTTTTGCCTTCCTTTCTCTGTATTTTGGGTTTTTTTCTCCCTTTTTTCCCCCAGCATGGCTTCCTGCAGGTACCGCAAGGCCAATAATCGCAGCAGAGGATTTTCAAACATAGCACATCTGAAGTGAAAAACACAATGTTTTCCAGCCTATTTAATATTTCCCCATGTAAAATGCCCAGATGTATCCGTGTTTATCAGCACACTGCAAAAAATGGCAGAATACTGATTTACATAGGTTTTTAATCAAACCTCTTTGCCCGGTACACGCCGGACCAGGCATTCCCATGTTGTATCTTGGAGCTGAATTCAACCTGTTGACACCTTCCGAGGACGGCAGATTTGCTATAAGCACCCCTGGGTGTTACTACTGGGAAACATCAAGTTTTCAGGGTCTATTTGTTGTTTTTTTCCCAGGTTCCAGCCAGCAGCTGGGTTGATGGAGAGGATCCAAGCTATAGCTCAAAACGTCTCAGACATCGCAATAAAAGTAGATCAGATTCTCCGGAACAGCCTCCTGAACGGGAAAGGTGAGTGTCCCCATGCCCCAAACCTCTTACGTGTTATGCAGTTGCAATAGGGACATCATGCCAAGCCTACCATGAAAAGTTTGGTAAAAATGCAGGGGAATGGATGCTGATCTGAGGTTACCCAACTCACTCCTGTCTGGACTAAGAGGACACCTGAAGCTCTTTGATAGACCTCCTAGGGCTGTTGTGTCCAACTCTCTGCGGATACGGCACATGGTCACACCATCTCTTTGAGAGAGAGGAGGTCCTGAGTGTGCTCTGAGCCTTCTCAGAGGTTTCCAGGGCTCTCACCTTGCTGTTACAGCCAGGAAGGCTGGAGAAGGAGGATGCACAGGGAACAGCCCTGCATGGTCTCTGACAGCAGCAATGTTCTCCTGAAAGTGTTGCCTCACTTGGCCCAGGAGGACTCGAGAGCCGGGGAGATCAGTCTGCAGAGGAGCAAGACCTGGGAAGCTCATACCTGCAAGGGGGAGGAATGGTGACAGATCTGAATTGCTGTCAGAAATAAATGCCACAGAATTAAATGCAGAATTAAAGATGAGGAGCAGTGCCAGCGCAAACACCTGGATAGAAAAATGTGGCGGTTTAGATCCAAAGCCCAGGGGCTGGGATCCAGCACCAGGAGAGACGTTCCCAACCCACCCCGGCAGTGTTGGGAGGGCAGCTGGGCTCTCCAGATGTTTCTCCGTATGGCTGTGTGTTTCCCAAGGTTTGGGCTGGCGTCATCAAGTAGAAAATGCTTCTGTTGCCTCTTCCACCCCATGCCTTTTTGGTTACAGGCAAAGGAGGGCTTATAGGAGGGGTGATGTCTTTTATTAATCTAACCACAGAGGAAAAAATGATCCTATTATGGTTTTTAGCCATTTTGTGCCTTATTCCAGGGCCAGCCCCAGGGACTGAGTCTTCTCTTGACAGCTCAGCAGGACAATTTTATTGCAAGTTTACAGTGTAAAGGCTGTCAAGTGCTTCCTAGGTACTGCAGCCTGCTTACGGATGATTAACAAGAGCGTGGATAGGCGGGACCTGGGGTCTGGACCAGGCTGAGAGCAGCAGGAAGATGCTATAAAGAGACCTGCTGGGATTTAGGAAAGGGGAACGTGCTCTCGATGTTGAAGCACAGCTGGGGAGTTTTCTCTGTTTCCTCCCTGACCTGGGGGAAGATGCTTCACATCTTGGTGTCCTGCTCCATCAAGTGGGATGGGGCTGTCTGCTGGCCCGGCTGCGGTGCCGATGGAAGTGTTTGTGGGCTGGCAGCCCCTTCCCATCCCATCCCATCCCATCCCGTCCCATCCCGTCCCATCCCATCCCATCCCATCCCATCCCCACCCAGCATTTCTAGCTGCTCCACCAGCATATCCCAGCTGTCTCCATGCCCAAATTGTCTTTCTGCAGTGGTGGAAGGCAGGAGGGACCAGTGCGAGGTGCCCAGGGACCCCAAGTACCCTGACTGCGCTGGCAAAGTGGAGGTGAGTCGGGGTTCCCTGTCTGGGAGACGGTCTCGACCTGGGGTGGAAGCTGCTGGGAAGGGCACAAAGCAATGACCCCGGGGGTTAAACTGGGAAGGGTGGTGCAGAAGGGGATGCTTTCTGGAATAAAACTGCTTTAAAATGGGAAAGGTGTGGCCCGTTGCCAAAGGAGGAGCGGAGCCACAGATGTGGAAAGCAGAGCTGTGCTGTGCGGAGAAAACACGATGGAGGTGCCCAGCCTCTTCTGGGAGCCTTTGCTAGACAAATGGAACTGTTTTCCCCCAATAATAAGGCATATACCTTCAGTTTTAGTCGCACAAAGCACTGAAGCCGTGGTACCCAGAGGTGTGCAGGCGGCAGCAGAATGAGCTCTGTGAGACCACCTCTGCCTGCAGCCCTCCCCGCCTGGAGTCTCTGTGTTTAATGACAGAAGCGCGGTGAGGAGAAGGCGCTGTCACATCGTCTTTAAATATCTGGAGCGCTAGCTGGTGTCTGGGGAATAACCTCAGCATCGCACAGAAGAGCATCTCGTTAAGGTGGCCAGGACCTCCATCTCAAATAGGATGTCCTGCCCGACCCAACCTGCTCTTTACACCTGAATGCAGCCTGGCATTTGGCCCGGAGCATGATTGCTTTGTCAGAGAGCATATTTACATGAACTAATTAAAAGCATCTCCCTCTTCCCTCCCCTTCCCAGCCTCCCGCTTCAAGCTCAGGCTTCTGCAAGGCTGAGTCTCCCTGAAGAGACGTTGAAGGGTATATTAAAATGATATTGGGGGGTTGTATTTTCCTCTTCCCCTGGTGCTAGGCATCCTTTACTTCCATGATTTGGGTAGATTCAGAATGTAATTTAATTGTGGAAGGCTGTAATTCGCTCTCCTGTCTGGGTGATTACTGCGTTTTGCATATTGGGCGCAGCGACCTGTATCCTGAGTAGATTTGTTTTTGTAGAGTTGAACTGGGAAGGGGCTGGCAAGAGCCCTTGGAGGGGGGTGATAAATCGGTGCTGCGGTCGCTGGTTATTCTCCTTCATGTGAAATCATCCTCGGGGACCGCTGGTGGATCCGTCCCCTTGCCCCGCTGCACCCAGGGTGATGAGATCAGCAGCTCCGCTCGCTCCCTGGCAAAGCTAACGAGAAGAAAACCCTGTAGCGTATCGTTTCCTAATGACTGTGTCCCCCGGGAAGGCATGTGTTGGTGCTGGGACCGGCACTTAGAAACCCAGGGAGCACCAGCAAACCCTCCTGGCTCTTCCTCTGCCCCGTGTGCCCTGGAGGCACCGGGTGGCTGAACATCAGCACCGGTGCTGGGTGCGTGCGGGTTTGCAGCCCTTTATGTGCCCCCCCCCGCCTCTATTAGTAGCTCCCAGCTAGAGAAAGGTGATGGAGAATAGAGGTTGCCCATAGCAGGGCCACCTCGCAAGACTGCCACATCCCCTTCCAGCCGGAGGATGAGCCCCGCGTGTTTCTTTGCCCCCTTGCAGTGGATGAGGGCCAGGTGGACCTCCGACCCCTGCTATGCGTTTTTTGGTGTGGACGGCACCGAGTGCTCATTCCTCATCTACCTCAGCGAAGTCGAGTGGTTCTGCCCTCCCCTGCCCTGGCGAAACCGGACGGCGGCTTTGCCTTCCCCCCCACCGCTGCCCCGGGTGCAGGTAAGGTGGGGGCAGCCTGCGTCCTGCCGGGGGGGCTGGGGGGAGATGATGGCTTCAAGGCTCTGGAAATAAATGTTCCTAGAGCCAGCAGTGTCAGTGGGGCCACGATGCCGCACGTGGATTTTCATAGAATCCCAGAATGGTTTGGGTGGGAAGGGACCTTTAAAGGCCATCTAGTCCAACCCCTTGCCATGGGCAGGGACATCTTCAACCAGATCAGGTTGCTCAGAGCCCCGTCCAACCTGGCCTGGAATGTTTCCAGGGATGGGGCATCTCCCACCTCTCTGGGCAACCTGGGCCAGTGTCTCACCACCCTCATTGTAAAAACTGTCTTCCTCATATCTCGTCTGGATCTCCCCTCCTTTAGTTTAAAGCCATTACCCCTCGTCCTGTCACAACAGGCCCTGCTAAAAATTCTGTCCCCATCTTTCTTATCAGCCCCCTTTAAGTACTGGAAGGCTGCTATAAGGTGGGAGACCTTCTCTTCTCCAGGCTGAACACCCCCAACTCTCTCAGCCTGTCCTCACAGTAGAGGGGCTCCAGCCCGAGGATCATCTTCGTGGCCTCCTCTGGACCTGCTCCAACAGGTCCATGTCTTTCCTGTGCTGAGGAATCTGGGATGTCACAAGATGCTCTGGGTGCAATGGGGCCTCTGGGATTTGGTGTGTCAAGTAGCCCTGGTGTCAGGGCTGGTGGCACCAGAGGAAGCTGTCCATCCAGGAGGGACCCACAGCACTTCAGCTGTGATGGGCAAACCTCCGCCAGTCCCCGTGGCAGCCCAGGGGCTCCTCTTGAGGCTGCTTTCCCTACACTCAAAACGCAGAGCATGCTCCTTTCCTAGGCAGCTTTCCAGAGCGACCTGGCACGCCTCCTGGAGCTGATCGGCACGGGCAAGGAGTCCCTCAGCTTCATGAAGAAGAGGATCCGGCACTTGGCCCAGCAGTGGCTGCGGGCGGCTCGGCGCCTCGAGCAGAAGCTGAAGGGCCGGCAAAGGGACCAGAAGCATGTATGAGCAAATTGCATGGGGAGGGGTCATGGAAAAACTGAGCCGTCAGGGACACAGGGAGCGGGGACAGCTGGGATGTGAGCGGGCTGGGAGGAAAATTCATTTATGGAAGCACGTGGGTCTGCAGGGTCGGTCTGTGGTCTGTGAGCGTGACTGCACACATTCAGGACATTGCAGGACCAGTGTTGCTGAATGATGGGGTGAATTTTGGAGATGGGTCCTGGTGGGTAGGAGATGATGTCCAGCCACCAGACTGCCGTTGGCAGCGGCCAGGGAGGTTGGCACGTCTCCTCCATAGAGGTGCCCAGGTTGCTGGCCCTCTCGTTCGTGTTTTTACAGTGCCATGCCCTTTGGTCCCTGTGTGCCAGGAGATCTGGCTCTGGTCCATGGGATGGACCCTGATGTACATCGGGAATGTGGGCCTGGCCCCAAGATACGGAGCACCAGTCGATAGGAGCTGGTAGCCTCTGACTCTTGGGTCTTTGCTAATTGGACATAGATCACTTGTCTTTAAACCCGAATGATTTCCCTGAGTAATTACAGCCTGCAAAAGAAGCTGTAGGGAATCAGGGACCTTAAGTCATTTTGGGCTGGAAAACCCAACGTGTCCCTTTCCCCCAGCACCACCCCTCCCAGCACTGACCCCTCTCCTTGTCTCTCCAGATCTTGATCCATATCGGCTTCCTGACGGAGGAGTCGGGGGATGTTTTCAGTCCGCGGGTGCTGAAGGGGGGCCCGCTGGGCGAGATGGTGCAGTGGGCTGACATCCTGGCTGCCCTCTTCCTCCTGGGACACAGCCTGAGGGTCACGGTCTCCCTGAAGGAGCTGCAGAGGTGGGTGCTGTGGGTGCGTGGTCCCCCCCGAGAGCATCCGCTCCCTGCGTGTGTGTGGGCTGCATCGAGGTTTTGTGTGAAAGCACGAGGTCTGCAAAGGCTCGGGGGTGGCTTTCCCCCCGCTGCGTCTCGGGCAGCGCTGGTGCTGAGCTGGTGCAAGTGTTGGGTGGGTGCAAACCACCAGCGTCACGGCTGCGATCGTTCCCATCCCTTCTGCATCCCAGGAAAGTGAGGATGTGCAGAGTAAGGCTTTGCAGGAGAGCTTTGCATGGGGCTGATGGGGAGATGTCTGGGGCAGGGCTCTGCCCTGTGCTCCTGGTGCTGGATCTGAGCAGCATTAGTCCCTTGCTGTCAGCACCCAGCATCACCCGTGTCCCCTGATGCCTGCCTAGGGCTGGATGTGGGAAATCCTTCCTTTTACCCTTCCCCAGGGATGCTGTCTGTGGGGCTGGTGGCCATGTGGCTGCAGGATGCAGGTGTCCTGCAGGTCGCTGGCTCTTCCCACCATGCAGGGTTGTGCTCAACCCCCCTGGCTTTGCCAGCCTTGTTTGAGCAGCGACTGTGCTCTCTTCCTTCCTTCCTTCCTTCCTTCCCTCCCTCCCATCCTGCTCCGCCGCTGGGGCGGCTGCCAATAATAACCTGCATCCCTTGCAGGGGGGTGGCAGCCACCGAGGAGTCCCTCCTCAAGAGGTGCTGGTGGTGGCTTCGAGACGTCTGGGGGAATTTGCCACTGCTGGGGCACTTCCCGCAGAGGAATGGGCTTTTTTTCAGCTGTGGGATATAGGGCGATGCAGGGTGAGAACGTGCAAACAGCTACACCGGGTCACCCCGCAGGTGTGTCTAGGCAGCGGTCTGTCTCCAGGATTAGATGGAAGGAGCAAGAGGGAGAAGGTAACTGTGTGCTGTGTTCCTCTGCTGATGCGGTTCTGTGATTACCGGGCTGACGTTGCTGCCTCCTGTAACCTCACAAGCTTTCCCCACCTCCTACGAGACATCTCAAGTGGAGGGCAAGTGCCAGGCAAAATGCAAATTAGGATGGGTTATAAATCAAGAAAAGCCTGAAGCTGCTGCGGGGACTGGGCAGGTTTTGGGCGATGCTCAGCCAATGTTGGCCACATAATGAGCCATGCTGAAAAGGGAGTGAAAAAACCCAACAGTCCTGGAAAAAAAAAAAAAAACCCAAACCAAAAACCAACAGAAAAACCTAACCCAACCCCTGCGGCATTCCGAATTAATAAACGGAATTAGCTCCTGACTAATTAACTCAAAAAAAATAATCCTGGTCCTAATGCAAAAGGCAGCAGCTCCTCGAAGAGGCGGGCATGCATCACGGCGATCTCCGCGTGGCGTGCTGAGCTAAATTGACGTGCTAAGTAATATCCGTGTACTCAAGGATGAAAGAAGTTAATGGCTGGGAGGGTTGTGTTGTTGTTGTGTGGTTCTTGTTTGTGTTTTTTAATGAAGAGCCTCACAGTAGTCATTTAACGAGGGGAAGGAGCTGGCTGAGTCTTACTGGGGGTTTTGCAGCATCCATTTCCCTCTGCGAGTGACTCTGGAGAGCGCTGCCTTGCTGCCCGCAGTATTTTGCCTTTCTCAGAAGCGTAGGAGCTTCGGTGTCGGTTGGCCGTGGTGAGAGCTCCTCCTCTGACGTGGATTTGGATGTGTCCCCTGGGATGTCTGGGAACGGCAGCTCCGTCTCTTCCCCGTAGTAGCTGCGACGGGGAGCGAGCGAGCTGGGCTGGGGCTGCACATCCTGCACTTCTCTCTGTCCCAGTGATAGAAACTGTCCCCATCTCCCCACGCATGTGTCCTGTGCCTGGCTTTGGTGACCTTTTAAATGCTGGACACCCACGTCGTGTGTCCACCCCCACGTTGATGGGGCTGGGGTGAGCAGGGGCAGGACCTGGGGCTGTAGCTGGGTCCCCTCTGTCCCTTTGGAGACCAAGTCCGGTGTTCGCTGGGACCCTCCTGCAGCCCAGCAAGAGATGGGGTAACGTGGGTGTTGGCGGGGGAGCAGAGGTGCCCCCCGAGCGGTGCCGGCAACCCTGCCCGGTGCTTGCAGACCTTTCAGCAGCGTCCCTGCCGTCGGGCCGGTATGGCATTAGTGGTGGCTCTGAGGAGTGCTGAGATAAGCCTTCGCCCGACCACGAGCGAGCAGGAGGCTTAGCAGAACACGTGTAATTAATCACGTGTTGTGCTAAGAGTTAATATTGGGAACTTCGTTAAAGCCTGGAGGGGACTTTGCCTGTAGCTGCAGCTTTGGGCAGGGGTTGGTACGCAGAGAGCCGGGGATGTGCGAGGGGCTGGAGCTGGGGTGCGGGGATGAAGCAAAGCTAAAGCCGTGTCACCATGGAAGGGTCAGCCCAAGTTCTCTGATTTCTTATCCCTCCTGCAACCTCCTGAAGCAGCAAAGCTTTGCTCCGCTGGAGACCGGGGCTACATTCGTCCTCTCCCGTCCTGGGTCTGTCTTGCTGAGCTTGCAGCAGGGCAGGCAGCAGTGTCGGGATGGGTTTGAGGATATTTTGCTCCAGCAATATGGAACACTGAGTCCACTTCTTGGTTATTTTTCTTTGGCACCCCCTGCTCCTTTCATGGCTCGGAGCTGTAGCTGCTCCCACCCAGCACGGCCTTCGCAGAGCAAAGGCTGGCGCCCATAAATTATTCAGCACGGAAGAACCTCTCTCCTGGTTTGTTTTTTGTCTCTTCAAATTTCTGAGCTGATTTTTCTATGCGTATTGATCATTGGCAAGGGATCACTGGCAGGTTTGCCTGTGTACACTTCAGCCGGTAGTTATCTGAGAGCTGTTCATTATTAGCATCTATATTGATTACAATGCAGCAGTGCCCGGAGGCGCTGGTCTGGATTGGGTCTGAAACACTGGGCGTCAGGCAAACGAGGAGGAAAAGTAAGTCCCTGGTCCAAAGAAACTGGTGATGGAGGGCTGGGGGTGAAAGAAGGTTGGCACACGGCCGCGTTGTGCTGGGCATCTCTCCGTGCCGGGGGGCTCCGACGGGGAGAGCGGCAGATGCCAAGCGGTGAATAGCAGGGGTGCTGGGCGGTCCTTCCCCTGGTTTGGGGGACCCATGCGAGTCTGGAGCGAAGCCAGGGAGCTCTGGGGATCTGCAGGCTTGCTCCAGGGCTCGGCTAGGCACCGTCCGACTGCCCCCGTGAGGTCCGAGATCGGCACGGCTCAGCTCAGCCCTGCTTTTTCAGGGCTAGCGTATGTTTTGCCCGCTGTAGACCTTAAAGACCTGTGAATCCCACTGCTGTGTCCTACCAGAAGCTAATTTTTCTCCTGTAGTTGAGCTCAGTGCAGGTGTTTGTCCTCTTTTGCATTTCCCGGTGAATTTGTGAGCTGCTTCTGATGCCTCTTGAGAGGCAAGGGGTGAAACACGGGGTTATCTGGGGGCTGGTGCAAAGCATCGCTGGGCACGTGCGGCTCCCCGGGAGGAAACCAAAATCGAGCCGGAGCAGGGAGTCAGGAGCTGTTTTCCATCCGGGGTTTGTGCTGGGTGGGTAGGGGCAGCGGAGGGAGCCGGCAGCGTTTTGAGCCCTACCTTGGAGCAGGGAGGGAAGAAAAATCCCAAATCTGAATGCAAACACTTTATTCTTGCCGAAGAGCCTTTGTGCTGCTTTGGTAGCCAAAATGTGCTTTCAGGGAAGTGAGAATCAAGGCGTGTATGTGTGTATGTGTGTGTGTGTGTGTGTGTGTGTGTGTGTTGCTTGGTAGGGGAGGAGTGGGAAGTGCCTGAAAGACCTGAGCTGGGTTGTTAATGAGGCAGCTTATGAGTAGATGTTGGAAAATTACAAGCAGCTCCTTCGGAGCAAAAGCCGCAATAAGCTGAACCTCTTCCTCCGGAGCACCCGTGCCCCAGGGGCGGGAGGGGAGGGATGTGCTCAGCCTTTGCCCCCCAGGAGAAGGGGCACAACGGATGCTGCAGGGACCTCCAGCTCCTAGCCCCATCCTTAGGTCGTGGGAATGGTCATGTCGGCATCTCCAGCTGCTTTTTTGGGGCTAAGGGAGAAGCTCGGGGAGACGGGGGTGCGGTGCCGCCAGCTGCTGGAGCAGCGCGGAGTATTGATCTTGGTGACGCCGAAAGGTGCTTTTTGCAATGGCCCCCTTGAAATTAACTGCTCATAAGGCAGGACAGAAAGTCGAAGAAAACGGGATTTGATGACTCGTGGGGTCAAGGCTTTACAAAGCGTTCTTGGAGCTTAATTGCTGCTGTGTCAAGTTCTGGACTTCTAATACCGGCCCTGGCAAGGCACTTAATTTTAAGCACGTGCTTGTATCCCGTGCTGGCAGCCTGTTCCCTGCCGAGCGGTAGCTGTGGCCAGCGTGTGGTTTGGCCGATGAGCTGCTCTCCGGGTGCCGGAGTGGTGTGGCCGGGCTGTGTCGGGACCGGCACCACGGCAGATCCAGCACCACGGCAGATCCAGCACAGCAGCGGGATGAGGCTCAGCTCCCGCTGCCGCCGCTCTCCTCTCATTGCCTGGCACATACTTAATTATAGCTGCTATTTTCCTGCGCTTTCCACAGTCACCGAGGTGTATTCAGGCTGCAGAAAGGGTCATTCAAATGGAAACGTGGTGTCCAGACGAAGGCATTTCTAATTATTTTCTGGCAGATAAAAGCCATCTTTCTGTCTTGCATCTGTTCACATGAAAACCCACGCGATGCCCAGGCTCCAGGCTTCACCTTCCCTCGCCAGTTGGCAAATACAGTCCTGACGTTGTGTGGGCCAGCCAGGAATCGCTTGTGGAAACAGCCAGAAGTGACCAGTTGTGTGTGGTCCTGATGGAGCTGCGTGGCGTGGCCATGGGATTTATCGGCTCCGCACTGGTGGGGAGGAAACCTCGGCCTTTAACGTAGCATCAGATGTTCCCGTTACTTGAGAACAAGTGTTTCTGTAAGCCCTTAGGGTTACCGGCTTGTTCTTTTTCTGGCCGGGCTTTGATGTTCGAGCTGGGACATGGTTGCGTATGGGATGCTGCGGGCTTCGGAAAGGTTGGATGTTTGGTTACAGGTCTCGGTGGGAGCTGAAGATGATGACCCCGATTGTGGGTACTCGACCACTGCAAACCCTTGTAAAGATAGAGGGTTACACAAATGCTGGACACACCACCGTGTGTCTGAGCCTTATTGGATTCTCCAGTCCGTAGTTTGATCGGGACACGTTTCCAGCAGGCATATCTTAGGGGATGGGGTAGGCAGGAGTCCGGGACGTTAGCGGGTACAAATCGGCTTTGCTCTAGTGGTGTCCATGAAGATTTGGCTAAAACTGTCCCTTCATTTTGAGCTGCTGGAGCCGTTGGGACAGCAGGGGGACAGCCCGTCTGTCCGAGGGTCTGTCCAGGCGCCGCCAGCACCTGAGTGCTCAGCTTCTGCTGCTCCCTGATGGACCCCAAGTATTATTTGGGAAGTTCCTTCATTATTTGCTGGATATCTGACCAGAAAGGGCTGTTTGCTCTGACACCCTCCTGTGCTTCCCCAGGGTCTGACTGCCCGGCCGGGCAGGCGGCTCTCACCGGAGGACGGTGGATCCCATCACCTCCCCTCCTCCTCCTCCCCTCGTCAGCCGGGTACGGCTGCTTGCAGAGTTGCAGCCGTGTAGCTCCGCAGTTAAAAGCCAGGTACGTCGAAAAGAGACTGCAAAAGCTGCTCCCTTTAATTACAGCAGCTTCCCGGCGCCTCCGAGGAGGCGGCTCGGAGCTTTGCTGGCAGCAGCCATGTGAGGAGCGGGGATGAGCCGCCCTGCCATGGCGAGGAGCGGTGGGGAGGGATTTCTTCCACCTTTGAGGGCTTCATTTTGTAGAAGAGGAAGGTGCATAAATTAGCGGGAATTACCGAGCTGTTAAATTGCCCTCCTTCGTGAAATATGTTTATTTAGTAGCCAAATGAAGACTCGCTCGCTGGCTTCTCTGCCATTGCAGAAACCTCTGCTTTGTCACATACAGTTTATCATAACCGTAGTAATCACTGGATAATTTATATAGGGTTTATCCCCCCTGTGGGGGCCCAGAGCCCCTCCGGGCTGGCAAGGAGGGAGGTTTCAGCACACCCAGAGATGGTCCAACCAGGAGCCCCTGGATCAAACCCAGCCTTCAGCCCTGCAGGACTGTTAACTCCCTGCTTCTGGAGGCTTTCAATCCCCTTATAAGATGCAAAGCCGCCAGCCGTCTTCACTACTTGTGACATATCTTTGCAGCCCAGAAAAAATGCCTTCCTGGGAATCTCCGGGCAGAGCCCTGCCGGACCCGCTGGAGCTGCTGCTGCTCAGCTGAACGGTGAAAAGTGGTGTGTTAGCTGTCTTCTGGGAACGTAATGCAAAGGTTTCCAGCAAGTGCTGCATCCTGCCATGATGGGAAAACAGGTTTTTGTTGAAACTCAAAAATAAATAAATGGATTGCCGAACCTCCCCTGCCTAGGCCAGGTAGGGTTGTGTCACACGGGATCGATGATGGGCCAGAGAAACAGCCCAAAAGTAAAACCATTGCAGGTGGCTTAAACAGCATAGAGTAATTGCCTGAAAAACTTCGCTTTTGAGGTCAGGGTGTCCCTTCTATAGCAGGAGGAGGAGCTGGGAGCAGAGGCCAGGCGGTGGGGCGTTCATCTCACAGGCTCCAATTTGCACTTTAAATTGCTTGCGATGGGCTTGTCACAGACCCCCGGGAGCCGCTCGGGTTCAGCTCCGGCACCTTTCATCCCCCGGATAACGGCCCTGTGCTTGCTGGGCTCTTGTAGACAGGGAGAAGCCGAGGGAGCAGAAAGGACAGAAGCCCTCCTCCATTTCCCCTGCTGCAGTCTGCCTTGCTGATGACAGCAGATGCAGGCAGAGATGATGCAATTAAATATAATATAGGATATTGGCCCAGCCGGTCAGCAGATGCCCACGAGATCCATTTAGTGCTGGACTTTTCAGCCCCAGGAGTGATAACGTGGAAGGAAACGTTGGGTTAATTTGAAAATAGGTCAATGGGATGTAAAGATAACCCCGCAGTCATCTGATTTCAGAGAGCCTGCACTGTGCTGGGGAAGGGAATGCGTCCCCGCGTTGATTAAAGTACCTATAAGGGGAAAATAGGAGGACAAGAAGCTGCTGTAGATTTATTCTGGAGTAGGCACAGCTGGGGGAGGCAGCTGGCGGAGAGGCGAGCTCGGCGCTTGCATCCGCTTGGATCGAAGCCGCTTCGGCTGCTGTCTCCCAAAGAGGCGCGAGGGCTGAGCCGATGCACTAATCCTGCATGTCGGGATGGGACAAGCCATCGGGTCCCCTGCCAGGGCTCCGGAGGTGCTGAGCCCGGGCACGAGCCGGTGGTCGTCCCTGGCTGGTCTGGGAAGGGAGGTTTCTCCAGGAGCTGGGATCGAGCGGTTTTCAAAAACAAATCTCTTGGCTGCGCTGGCTGAGAAGGCGGCATTTGCGCTCATCAATTTTATTTGCGTAATTTCAAGCGCCATTAATAGTACATGGCACGAGGAAAAATCGGGGAAATTTCACTCCAACCATGAGTGAAATTGGGTTTAGTAGAAAATTAGTTGACTTAACTGGCAAATGATGAAAGCTTGAATAAAGAATGTTTAAATAAGGAGGAATGAAAAAAAATCCCCCCCCCCAACTCGGAGGTGCAGCCTGGATTTGCATGATTGGAATATTAAAATCGGGGGTTATAAAGTGTTTAGGAAGGATAAGGGGGGATAAATGGGAGAGATGCTCTGCTTCAAAGACACCGGTCCTGCTTTTAGATCTATTCCTGCCTCGCAGCCTTGGTGCTGGGAGTATAAATGGATGTGGCAAGTCCCCAGCACCTGGAGAGGGGACACGTGGCAGGTCGTGGTGACGAGGGGAAGCCGGGGGAGCCAGACCTGCTCTGCCTAACTGGTGGAAAGTTTTTTGGAGGCTTCGGTGTAAGGTGCACTAATTGCTGTCTCCCGCAGCCCCTTGTCAAGCTTGGTTAGGGCTTTTCAAAATTACAGCTGGTTTTGTAATGCAGCGGCTTGTGTGATGTGTACCAGCTAGAGGCAGGGGTATGCTGCAAGAGAAATGTTATGGTTTGGGGATTTTTAGTTAAATACAAGCTTTATGGATCAGCTGAGTTGTTCCGCTGCAGCGCCAGGTCGGTGTAAATCAGCATTGCCGTTTGGCTGATGACTGAGGAAAAAAGCAGCATGTACGTGAGCAAACGTGATGTTTAGCATTGCATCTCTATAAAATCCTGGGGGTTTTTTACTGGCTTAAAAATTGCCTTTCTGCTTCAGCCTCCCCGGGAGGGGTGGGTCTCCTTGTTGCCCTGTTTATCATACTGAGGTGGCTGTTGGAGGTGAGAGCCTTTCTATTCCTGCCATCTTCCCAATCAGCCATGTCGTGTAAAATTGTGCAGAAAAGTGATAAAACCGCCGCCTGTTTCCCCCGTGGCTGACCTGGCCAGGCTGCCCTGAACTGAACCTTATATTCCTCATGACAAGAGCAATGAAGCAGCTGCAAATGCAACTCTTCGCCTTAAATTGAAATTCTGTAGTTTTCCTGGCTTTGGCGAGCGATGTGGTTCCATGTTTACTTGCTCTCTGGAGTCATGGTCATGGTCAGGAGTTTGGGATGACCCTCCACTGCTCTCAGGTTGGGATGGGGCTGGCAGAAGGATCTGGGTGCCCAATGCTCGAGAGCTTGCAAGCCGTATCAGAAGAAGAGGGAGATATGGCCAGGAGCAGACCAAGAGCTCTTTATCGTAGCTACAACAAATTTCACTGGCTACATATGACCCTTCTGATGTCGTTGGTGAAGACTAGTGAGAAATTGGAGTGCAAATGCTTGTGATAACTCCATAACTTGGCTGTTCCCTGGGTGGGAGAGCCATTGATTTCCTCCGCAACAGCCATGGGATGGATAGATGAAATGCTGCGCATAGTCATAGGTCTGGGCAAGGGATGAGGACCTTATGGAAGTGCTCCTCGGAGGATGGACCCTTGGACTGCGGGTCTATTCGAGCTTCAGCTGAGCGACAGAGAAAATCCGGGTAGGGCTGGAAAGAGGATTCTGAGGTTCAGAAGGGGAAATGCAAAGAGATGAGGAGAACCAGTAAGAGAGGTCACAGAGTGAGGGCTTCAAAGTCTGGGAATTTAAAACCTGGCTGGACCTTTTATTCCTCAGAAAAGGGAAAATACTTATAGGGATAGCTGGGATAAATTCCCATCTCCAAATAGGTGCTAGGAATAAATGAAGGGCCCAGAAGAAAACACAGACAGACATCTTGCCAGGCAGCAGGAGCTAAGGGTGAGATTTCACACTGTCTGAGCTCAGACTTGCGAAATAAAACATAAATTCCTCAGCCCTGTTAGAAGGACTGAGAATGAAATAGGGCGCCTGTGTGGTGGGAGTGGAGCAGAGCCCGGGTGGAACAAATGAGCTCAATGCTTTGGTTTTCCCTGTTGGTCTTTGGGTGTGAGTGGGGTTATGGGGGTGAGGATGAGGAATTATTGTCCTTAGGGGGAAAAAAAGTACAAGGAGAGGTGGATCATTTGTATTTCTGAGCAAACTGGCAGTCGGAAATCACAAGTACACGTAACAAGGATTTTTGAGAAACCTGCTGAAACTGGAAGGTGTCACAGTTTTTTCTTCTGAGAAGGAGGAAACATGGTCCAGACGAGCAGATGGGCTGTCAGGCTGACATCCATGGTACGTTTAGTGGAACAGCTTTGGAGAGAGGGATTCATCAGTTCGCAGAGGTAATTGAAAATGGAAGGAGACATGCTGCAGGTTTACCAGCCTTGTATCACGCCAGATTAATCACATATCACCTTGGCAGCAAGGTAACTGATGATCTTGATAAAGAGATTGCAGTCGATCTAGTTTATCTGGATTTTTGTAATGCATTTTATCCGCTGGAGGAGGGAAGAGGGGCCGAGTATGGCTGTGTAAGGAACTGGCTGAAAACCCCCTGAGCGAGACCCAGGGTCTGACTGCCCTGGCTTTATTGAACTATTTTGTAACTGGGAAAAAAAGTCAGAAATATTAATGAAATGTGCACAACATCCAAGGACAGGCGGTGCCACCAGCGTTGAGCAGAACCTGAGGGTGGTCTGGGATGTGGTGGGTACCTGTAAGGACTGGAGTAAGTCAAACGATGCGTGGTGTTTGCACTGGGAGCGATATGGGACTGGGAACAGGGAGGTTTAGGCTAAGCTGGGAGCCTTGTGGGAAGGGAGGAGGGGGAAGATGTGGCTTTACAAGTCTGTCACTGATGCGATTGCAATGAAAGCAAACGAAATCTGGTGTCTCCGACAAGAGAGATCCAGGGGAGTGTGTGTGTCAGATGAGATGCTGGTGAGCCCTGGCTGGGAACGCTGTGCAAAAGCCTCATCATCCATGTGTGAGGAGCAGGAACTTGGCTGGAACAGGCGCAAAGATGGGGAAGGACCAGGACTCCCCAAACCCTCAGATTTTTGGCCCAATAAATAAAGGCTGGGGGAAGGAGAAGGATCTTCCTCCCTCTCCATCAACTGGGGAGGTGGTTGATGGCCCCTATTAAACACTGGGCAGGGAAAATGAGTGTTTGTGTTGTGAGGCTTTTGTGGTGCTGGGGGGCTGATCAGTCCCTCCTGCTCCTCCCCAGTCACTTAGGGGTGCCACCGGGACGGGGAAACTGCCCCTTGACCAGTCCTTTGCCTTTCGACCTGATTTACACCGACTACCACGGTCTCCAACAGATGAAGCAGCACATGGGGCTCTCCTTTAAGAAATACAGGTAAGCAAAGCCACTCCTTTCTCTCACTCTCCATTTCATTAATGAGCAAGCAAAGACTAATGCCAATGACCTCGAAGGATAGCCCTCATGTCCAAGGAGTCGGACCCTTTGATTGCACCTTTGATTTTTGCCTGGCTCGGCCAGCTGCTGCCATGCTGTGGCAAGAGGCAGTCTACTCGCTCCGGAACCTCACATGTTTAAGATAAAACCTCATTAGAAGAGGCTGAATTGAGAAAAAAAAACCCTGCATGTGCCTGCGGGGTGTGTGTGTGCTTCCAAGTGTTGTGCCCGCGACCAGGGATGGCTACACCACAGAGGGAAGCACGAGCCTTTGCTATTTGCAAAAAGCAGAGCCCTGTCCCTGCCTCCTTCGGCATCAAGACAAATGTCATCATCCCCTGGTACATCACCAGCCAGGAAAATATGCGATTTAATTTAGTGCTGATAGTCCTGCTATTTATTATGTTTTCTCCCATCTCTTCCACTATCCTACACAATTTTATTAGAGAGAAAAATGACAAGCGGTGTTATTGCTTTTATTATAAATGCATTTGGTCTCACATTCAGCTTGTTTTGCTCTTCCCTTGCTTGATGCTCCCCTACTCTCCTCTGTCTTGTGCTGGTAATGCCTGCCTCAGCATTCCCAGGATATTGGGAAAAGCATTAACAAGTCTTCAGGAGATACATCATTCTCACAACTGTCAGGGAGATGAAAGCCCTGCAAGGGGAAATTGCTCATTACGGGAGGGAGCAGTGGGCTGGGAAGGGCTGCTTGGCATGTTCCTGCACCCTCTGCTCGGGAAGCAGAGGAGGGATGAGCTGCGTGGGGACACCAGATGTCCCTGGCAGTGGGACTTTCTCAAACCGAGGTCCTCGGGTCCTGTCTCCTCTCCCAGGTGCCGCGTCCGGGTCATCGATACCTTTGGGACAGAGCCGGCGTACAACCATGAGGAGTACGCCACGCTGCGCGGCTACCGCACCAACTGGGGCTACTGGAATCTTCAGCCCACCCAGTTCATGACCATGTTCCGTAAGTGGGGGACGGGGACATGGCAGTTTCGGGAGCTCGCAGGCACCACAGAAGTGGGTCTCGCCTCCTTTAGGAGGTGGTGCATGGGCGATGCTGTCCTCCCCGGCTCTGCTTCTGCTTCCCCTGCCTGCTCGCTGCCTGCAAGGAGCCCCTGAATCTGCTTGGCCATCTCTTGGGTTGTCAAAATGCTCCAGGGAGAGAGATCTGGCTCCATCCTCCGTGATGGGTTGCTGGCTTCAGCATAGCCAGAGCCGAACCACTTCCATCTCCCACGAGGGAAAATGTGGGGCCATTTTGGTTGCAAAGCCAGTTTTATTTCAGCTGGGGTCTAGAGGTGAGAGGCAGCTCAGTGATTTGGATTTGCCTGTGGCATGGAAAAGAGATGTGCTTGTCGGAAAGGAGGCCCGTGACCCATTGGGTGCTGGGTAACTCAAATACTGCTTTTTCCTGGCTGGATAGAGCCTGCTTGGCAGCCTTAAAAATGCCTTACCTTTTAAAGAGCCGCTTGAGTGGGTTGCAAAGCCTGTGTTTTATGAGCTGCTTGGATGGGGATTCATGCCATTTTCCCTCCAAGCTCCAGCAAGGCTCTGGAGCCGGGCTCGTCTCAGCCCCCGTGCCGCAATGGGGTTGCCTCCTCCACCCTGATGAGGTCCCCGAAAACATCTATCCAGCCACATGTCTTCTCCCCTTGGTGTCCACAGCTCACACCCCTGACAACTCCTTCATGGGCTTCGTGTCGGAGGAGCTCAACAAGACGGAGAGGCAATTCATCAAGTCCAACAAAGTGAGCAGCATGGCGGTGGTGTACGGGAAGGAGGCCAGCATCTGGAAGGTGGGTGTCCTCGGGGCTGCGGGAGCATCCCGGCGGGCAGGGGCAGTCGTAGGCAGAGCTGCGGGGTACCGGCAACCTCTGGCTCTTCCCCCCAGCTTTTGAGGCACAGATCTCGGTGTGTTTGAAGAGAAGCATCCTTGTCCCCTTCGTAGAGGGGAAGCTGAGGCTGCTTGCAGTGATGTGACATATCCAGCGCCTCCGAGCAAACAGGGCAGAGGCTGGTGACGCCTCGTCCCCTGCTCTTCGCTCTAGGTGATGCTTCCTCCCAACAGGCTGCGAAGACTGAGGATTTCATATCAATGATTTTATGTATTAATCGCGATGATTGCCGTTAGGTGATTTCCTGTGTTGTGATGGGGATGGTTTGCCTCTGCTTTCAGGTACCCTGTGCAACGGGGTTGTTCTGCCCTCCTGCCCGCCCGTGCCTGTAATGCCCGGGGGAGAGGGGTGGGCAGCGGCGGGGGGGCTCTCGCTCCATCCTCGGTGGTGGCTGGTGCTGGTCCTTGCTGGGACCCCACACTCAGCCACGTTTGGTGCATCCTGGCTGAGGCCACCTCTGGGCCAGCACACGTGGGGTAAAACTCTTCGCTGTCTTCCCCCAGCCCCAAACTGCTCTGCCAGCGAGCTAAAAGACCAACAATACCCCCAGCCCCCCTAAACATCCCCCCTGAATCTCCTACAGGGGCCAGGGGATGTGTGTGCTCCCCTCTTTCTTATCCAGAGCTAGCCAGCTGCCTTTCCTTCCAGGGCTTAAAAAAAGGGAGCTAATTCTCACTGTCTCTTGATTTATTTCTTTTTTTTTTTCCCTTTGTGCACCGCCTGGGGCTGTTCCAGTTGCAGGTACTGTACCGCACCAGCTGCTGCTGGGCTTTACCTCTGCGCATCTTCTCACCAGGGAAAAGGTTTTGCTTCGTCATGGGCTCGGTCCCCCCGAGCTGCCGGGATGGATGCGGGTTGATGCAGGCGGGGGCTGTATCCCCTCCCGGTCCCCACCTTTCCTGATTTAGCGGGTCTGCCCTCGCAGGGATGCTTGTGGTGGGCCGGGATCCGGCCATGCCATCTCATCCTGTTCACGGGTGTTTGTGGCTTTTCCATCACCCCCCGTGTCTGAGAACAAACACCCGACCCCCAGCATCCGTGTAGCTCAGGGACTCCCCAAAACCCCACTGAAACCCACTAAATTTCGTTTTAGGAGAACTATGACATTTCATCATATTTTTGTATCAGTTCCCCGCCCTTTCTTATCCAGAAGTTTCATTTGAAGTTAATTTGGGAAGGTACTAAAGAGAGTTAAAATCCTCAGAACGGACATTTTCCTCCTTTAGCACTGTGAACATTTGCTCCTTTTATCCAGAACTCACAAACAACATCAGTTTCCCCAAAACTGCATATTTTAGGTATTTTACTACTGGGTGAAGGGGCTGGGGCTGTTTCTTGCTGGTGGCTGTTCCTCGAGGCCAGGGTGCCTGGGCATTGCTTCGTATCTTGTGCCACCCCATGTAATAAAACAAGGGAGAAGAGGAGCTTTTCCTTATTTTGAGTGATTTTGAGGTCTTGGAAGGAAAAAAGCAGCTCCATCTTCTGGAGCTGGGGGCTTATTTACAAGCCTTGGACCAAGCGCCGTCTCCAGAGCAGGATCTTTTTGACATTTAGAAACATTTCATTACACCTACCTTCCCATTATTTCTCATTTCCTACCCCTCTGAACTTCTCGCCTCCGGCTTGCAACAGGAACCAAAGTTTTAATAAGCTGGGAAAGGCTGTTTTCATCAGGCTGCTGCCTGACTTCCACGGGTTGAAGTGGCTCGTGGTGCTCAGATGGAGCGATGGAGGGGGTCTCCCATGCCACCCCCCACCGTGCAGGGGGCTTTGGGGATCGGTCCCCCCCCCCGGATGATGCTCGGTGATGCCCGGTGCTACCCAGGGACTTTAAGCTGTGTATCACTCCCATTTCCCCAAGCCCTTTGCCTTAGGGAATTGATATCAAAACGGTGCTGATTTGGGTGTTCGTGGCACCATGGCCAGGATTGCACCTTGCAGCCTCATGTCACCAAAAGCACTTGTTTTTAGCCTTAAAGAAGTCCAAGGATACATGGCTGAGCCCAGAAACACAGTGTTCAGCGAGGCTTTAAGGCAACTTATAGAGTTTTCTCAAATTCCCCATTTATACCTCCTCATTCCCTCCCAGTCTCTGCTTTTTTGGGACCTATTGCAGCACTGGAACCAGCTGAAAATGCAGCATCTAAAGGATGGTCCCTTTGTGGTTTTTCCAAGCAAAAAAATTCTTCAGTAGAGAAATTGTTAAAATGGAAGGCTGCTTTGGAGAGCAAAAGGAGGAAAGCCTCCAGAAGAAGAAAACTGATGACCCCCTTGATTCTCCAGGTAGTGAAACAGGATTAAACCTTAGCGAGAAAATCCTGGGAACTTGTTAGTTGGAATAAGAGGCCATTAGCAAGCTGTGGTCTTTGCAAACTTCCCTCTGAATCCCCTGAAACCTTTAATTCGGCACCCGCGGAGTGGAAGCTGCCTGTGGAGGTGGCAGGGAAGTCAGGAGCTCGAGGTGCCGATGTTCAGGGTGCCGGATCCTGCAGCCGTCCAGGCTCCCTGGGAGCCTGGGACCATCCAGGATGTGCGTCCAAGGGGTGCGGAGGGGAGGATGCGGGTTTTGCACTGCTGTGGGTTGGGCTGAAGCATCGCGGGTGCTCCGGGACAGTGGTTTGGGAGTTAAATCCCCCCCTATAACTGTGTGTGTGTTGGGGAGGGGGGGGTCAGCCCCATCTTTTGGTGTGGTTCACACCTCTGCCTTCCTCCCCAGGGCAAGGAGAAGTTCCTGGCCATCCTCAACAAGTACATGGAGATCCACGGCACGGTTTATTACGAGACGCAGCGGCCGCCCGAGGTGCCGGCGTTCGTGAAGAACCACGGGCTGCTGCCACAGCACGAGTTTCAGCAGCTGCTGAGGAAGGCGAAGGTGGGCGAGAGCCGGCCGGGGCGTCCGCGGGCCCCCGTCCCCTGTTAACCAGCCAGCAGCGAGGATTCGGTTGCCTTGAGAAATAAAACCTAATTAAAGGAGGAGGTGGTGGGGGGAGGGAGAGGCCGTTATCTGCGCTCTTCCCAGGCTTGCAGGCGCTATCAGCAGGGCTAATTAGCCGGGAGCCGAGCGGAGCACATCATTTCAAATCAAGATGTGTCTGATGAGTTTCTCCTTGCAGACTGTCCGCAGACGGAGCACAAAGTTTCCTGATTAATTCATTTAGTGCTAAGTGGGGTGGGTGTGGGTTTTTTGTTTTTTTTTTTTTTCCTCCCAACAGCTGTGATAAAAATAGACAGGATTCCCAGGGCGAGCGTGCGGGGTGCGGGCACATCCCGGTCGCCTGCAGCCCATGTCTGGGGGAAATGCTGTTGGTTCTCCAGCTCAAACGGCTTTGGCAAACTTTTCCATACAGGGCTGGTGCGATGTTTGTAGCCACCATGGGGGGAATTGCAGCTCCGGAGCTCCCCGTTGCTTTGCTCTGAGCCATGGAGCCGTGGAGTGGGGGGAGTTTTTAGCATATTTAAGCTATGGGGTGTTGAAGCTCATGGAGCTGCCGTAGAGGCTTGGCGTGCAGGACCAGAGCAGCAGCCAGGGATGCCGGTGGGGTATTTGGGAGCCTTTCCTATGGAGTTGGCTGTGCTCGCTCACCAGCACATGGGTTTTTCTCCCTTGCAGCTCTTCATTGGCTTTGGGTTCCCCTACGAGGGTCCTGCCCCGCTGGAGGCCATCGCCAACGGCTGCGTTTTCCTGCAGGCGCGTTTCAACCCCCCGCACAGCTCCCTCAACCACGAGTTCTTCCGCGGGAAGCCGACGTCGAGAGAGGCGAGTCTGGCAGGAGGCGAGCGGGTGGGCAGGATGGCGCCCACCCCCTTTACACCAGGGTTCGGGCCAGCCCGGGGAAGAGCAGTTGTTAAACTGAGATTTTTTAATTTTTTTTTTTTTGGTGAGATTTTCTCCAAATGCAGAAATGCAGATACCTGCAGGTGTGGTCCCCTCTCCCATCCTCGCGTGGTCTCCATCCGGAGCATTTGGATGCAAGGGGCCCTACTGTGGGTTTGGGGTTGCGAAGGAGAAGGTGGTGCAGGACACTTCTGCAGACCACAACCCCAGCTCCTTCCCCGTCAGCCCAGATCCACGTGCAGCCCGTACCCCGCTCCCAAACCGGGGTGATGTTCCCCTGTTCATCCTTTTGTACGCCCAGAGGGACGCCAGGACCTCTGCGGTGTTGCAGGGATACGAAATCCCTCCCAGGCTTGCCCGCCACTGGGAATTCAATCTAAGTGAAGCAGAAACTCTTTAAAAGTTAAAGGGTTGAGAAAATTGCCTCTTCTATTATTAATAAAGTAGGTAATGCACTGCAACGCTGGCTCTCGCCGAGAAGGGCTTGGCTGGGGGCTGTGCCGGCTCAGCCCTGCCGCAGCCCGGCTCAGCGCAGCCCATCCTGGGTTTGGGGGTAGGGCCATCCTGCACCCCATGGCGTCCTATGCACCCCCCTAATTATCTGCCGGTGTTAGCACCCATCCCGGATGGGTGCTGTGGTTGTGCTTCAGCCCGGAGCCGGGAGGGCAGCTGGGGACGAGGGCTGTGAAATGCCCCAGGGTGTTTATATGCCGGAGGGGAAGGAGGTGATGGATCTGTCAGCAAAAAATGGGAAAGGACAACAAGCTGGAGAATAAAATAGAGAGCATGCGCTGCTCTCCTCCTCCAGCTGGCAGGCTTTCAGGCCCCTTGGCAATGATTTGCTGTGCCCCCGAAACACCTCGTCTGCTCAGCATCCCCTTCCCTTCCCTTCCCTTCCCTTCCCTTCCCTTCCCTTCCCTCTGGTCTCTGGCTGCCTTGCAGCAGCGTGGGGCTCAAATAAAAGAGGTATATCCCCAAAAATTGCCTGGTGAGAGGCGGGTGGCTGCAGGGTACCAGTGTGTGGAGCTGCCTGCGGCATCGGGCCAGTGCAGCTTCCAGCGCTGCTTTCTTCTGCTGCCAGACTGCCCTGGCTTTCTGTGGTGATGGATTTTCTCTCTGCCTTGTTTCTGGAGCTGGCAAAACGGGGAGACCTGGTGCCTTCCCAGAGCTTTGCTGGTTTGGTCTATTTTTGCCATTCCAGATCCACAAATGGCTCAGCTCAAGGTTAGATTGTACCCGTGTTACGGAGATGGGGAGATTCAGGCCTGTGGAGGCGATTTCAGTGTTGATGGGAATGGGGCATCCCAACCCAGCGGGAATTTTAAAGCCTCAGCCTGATGTGGGGGAGCAGCTGGGTTCCGAGGAAACCTGCTTTTTCCAGCACATCTCTGTGTGTGGTGGTTCGAAGCCCAACGTGTCCGTGCCTGAGCCTGCTGCTCCTCTCTGCTGTCGTGCCCGTTCTGGCAGGGGTTGGGAAAACCAGCTCATGCTGCTGTGTTTTAGGTGTCCTCCCAACACCCGTATGCCGAAGACTTCATCGGGAAGCCGCACGTGTGGACTGTCGACTACAATAACTCCGAGGAGTTTGAAGCTGCTATCAAAACCATCATGAGGACCCAGGTACGGCTCGGAGGAGGTGGCTGGGTGATCTCCCAGCTGCTGGGTTTGCTGGGATTGATGTCAGCAGCGGTTGCTGGTGCCTGGCTCTCCCTTTCAAGCGTTAATTGCTTTTCCTTCCTTGCTTCCCTTTGGAAATTACTTGCACGTGCCGAGCAGAAATCCTCCTGCAGCTTCGGGGGGGACTCGTGCTCTCGCCTTGCTTTGGTACCGAGCATCGTAGGTGTTTGCCCAGGGTAGCGCCGTGCCTTTGAGGGATCCCCTGGGAATCCTCTGGGCAGAGCCAGAGCAAGGGGAAGCTGAGATAAGGGAGATGAGGTTTGGGAGCAGGAGGTTGAGGCTGGAGCTGCGCGGCAGCGCTGGGACCTGGCGTGAAGCAAAGATAAACCCAGAAAGCATCTCCCTGCAAGTACCCTGAGAGCGACCCACCTCTGCGCCTGCCGTTCCCCCATTTCACTGTTCATCGTTATCCTTCGGATCGAGCAAATCGATAGGAATAACCCCAGGAGTTGCCTCTGTGAAGGATGAAGGGATGTAAGGAACGAGAAGGGGGGATGTGGGGCCACCCCGGGAAGGCAGTGCTCCCGCTGCGCCCGCCCTGGAAAGGCTCCCTCATGAATATTTACCTCCTGCCCTGGGGAAGGAGCCTTTCAAGTTGTCCAAATTATTAAAGTCAATTTTCCCGGAGGGGAGAAAAGTGCTGATCTCCGTTTCGTTTGCCATTTGCTTCGCTCGGGATGAGCCATCCCCCTCGTGAGGACAGGGACGCACCGTGAAACCGGGGCTCTGCGTCAGGCTGCGGGGTTCCGGGGTTCACGGTGCCCGCTGGGATTTTGGGGGGGGACAGGGGCGATGCCGGTCGGAGAGGCGTCATCTTTGCTTTTCCCTGCATTAGGGGTGTGTGTGTGACAGTTTGGGGACTTTATTCAGCTGATGTGGCTACGCTGTCTGCCCGGGTCTTGCACCGCGTCGTGGGCGACTGCCGCAGCTCTTCACCTCGCGCCCATTTTCTCGACGAGTTTGCAAAGACCGAACAAACCCGACTTAGGACAAACAGTTGTTGTTTTGCCCATTCATTCCGGTATCTCGCTTAAAATTCAATTAAAAATCATTACATCCCTGCTGCTGCGCTGCCGGGCCAGCCGTCAGCGCTCGACCCTCCACCGAAGCGCAGGCAATGCCGTGGGGCAGGCGGCCGGGAGCTGCCGGTCTCTCTTTCAGGAGAGAGAAGGAAATTTGGAGTTTTTCTAGAAAGGAGAAAGAAAATAGTGAAGCCTGGTGCTGCCGTGCTATTAAAATAATTAAAAAATGGTTGGAGAATTAAGGAGGAGGAAAGGGCTCTGCTGGCTCCTGAGCAGCTGTGTTGGGCTGTGATGTGCACCAGGTCATTCCGATGCTTAATGATAATCCTGGTTAAAAAAAAAAAAAAAAAAAAAAAAAAAAAAAAAAAAAAGAAGAAAAAAGGGATTTTAGGAAAGGATTTGATGGTGTGATGGGCACCAGGCAGGAGGAGACGGTGTGGGGACCCACTGCCTCCGGCACTGGGCGCTCACCCAGAGCGTGCCGCTGCCGTGCCGATCCCTGTTTTCCCCAAAGGCGAGTTCCTGTCTCCGCTCTTCTCCCCATTCCCGCTCTTCAAGTAAACGCAGCTGCCGTGCAGTCACAACACGTCCTGCCTCTCTCCCTTCATTAACATTTCATCAGTCGCTAAACAGCAGGGCAAGCAGAGCCGGAACCAGGGTGTCCGTAACGCCAGGCATCCCGGGGCGGCTGCTCTCCGTTTGCCATCCCGGCGTGACACCATGTATACACGGATAAATTCTGTCTCCTGTGGGACCACGGGACAGCTAAAGCCACCACCCATCTCTGCAGGACCAGGGACCTCCACCCTGAGGTCCCTTCCCGCGAAGCATCCCAACCGCTGAAATTACCCTCCGCTGCGGGAGGTTGAAGTCCTAAATTTGCCTCAGATGAATAAGCGAGTTAATCCCAAAACTCGCCTCTCTGGGGTTTTTTAAAGATATTGTGTAAATCATCGGGAAGCAGAGCAGGGAGGGAGTGTGAATAACTTACAGCTACTTCTTTTTCCCCCTCCTCCTTTTTTTCCCTTTTTGTCGTTTAAATAGAAAGGTCTGCTTTATTAGAGATGCTGTCAAGGCAATTAAGCCTAAAAATTAAACCTACCTTACAGGTTTAAAAGCCTTATTGTGGGCTTTGGCTTCAGGAATCCTTGGGCATCTTGTCTTTAAAATACCGTTTGTTACAGCAGGAATTGAAAACAAGGGCGTTAGCGGCAGAAAGCCGGTGGCCTGGCACTTTGGTGTCGCTCTTCCCAGCCAGGTCCTGGAGCTCAGAGAAACTAGTTTACTCCTTTTTTTTTTCCTTCCCTGAAGGCGAAATGGGGTGTTTTGTTATCAGAATATCTAACAAACTTGCCTGTGTTTGAGAATGAGCACCATCAATTTATTTTTCCAGCCAAAACATTTCATTTCAACATTACTGGAATAAAATAATATGGTTTTGTTTCCCATCTGCCTGCCATTGTTTCAAAATTCCCTGCCAGTTGATTGAAAGGAAGGCCAAATGCATCCAAAATTATGCATTTCCCTTTGCTTTACCAACCCAAACAG
>VFFE01007256.1:0-23624 GCA_008921705.1 Burhinus oedicnemus
GGTCACACCTGCGGGGAGGAGGGGACAGGACAGGTGACCCAAACCTGACCAACAGGGTGTTCCATCCCATCTGCCTCATGCTCAGTATAAAAGCTGAGGGATCAAAGGCTCAGCCCTCTTTCTTCAGTTGCTGGTGTCCAAGGAGGACTCTGTCTGTTTGTCTGCCTTTGATCCCAATCCTGAATCCAGATCCGGAATCCAGTTCCTGTCCATCACCGAGTCCAGTCTGGGACTTCCCCAGTGCCTGCAGGTGATGTGATTGTCATCCTGGGAGCTTGATATGGTTTTGTATATATTTCATTATTTTATTTTTATTATTTTATTATTAATATTTCATTAAAGTAGTTTAGTTCCTTCTAAACTCGTAAGTTTCTCTTTTTCTCTCTCTCCTGCCTCCCTTCAAAGCGGGGCAGGAGAGAGAGAGCATCTGTCATTCCACTTGATTGGGCCAATCTGGCCCAAACCATGACAAGAAGAAGCCATCTGCTTTTGGTTCAGGGTCATCCTCAGTAGCATGAGCTGGAAATTGGCTTCTGCTGCACATGCTGCACCATGCATTGTGACGGGGGGATGCTGATATGGGGGCTCTACACAAGCAGCTTCTATTTCCTCCAAGCTCTCTGAGAGCTGCTGACGATTTCAGCTTTACTTATTGTAATGTGTCCTTTACTGTGGTCATTTGTCTTGTTCTTTAAAGGCTACAGTCTGACATTTGGTCTTTGCTGGATCTTGCATTGCTTGTGAGCGTAAAGGTTCTGTCTGCTTAAGTAAAGTTTTATCCCAGATGCTATTTACAAGTTTCTCTTCCCTCCTCACCAAAATGTCAATATTTGCTTTTACTGCAGGTTGGCAGGG
The DNA here is from genome assembly GCA_008921705.1 of Burhinus oedicnemus. Classification (NCBI taxonomy): domain Eukaryota; kingdom Metazoa; phylum Chordata; class Aves; order Charadriiformes; family Burhinidae; genus Burhinus; species Burhinus oedicnemus. The sequence continues at coordinate 856 of VFFE01007256.1, forward strand.
CACTTCGGGCTTGTTGCTGACTAGCACGGCAAACTGCATGTGCTCAGTGGCCAGCCCGCATCTCTGAGACCCCAGAAGAGGCTTTCTCAGCCCTGCTGCCCTGGGGAGCTGCCCCCCTGAATCCAGCTGCGTCTCCTCCTGGAAGGGGCGGGCTCCTTTATTTCAAAGTTCATACTAGTCGGTACTCATCTTGCTTTTTATACACAGATATTATCTCTTAAAGTGTTTTCTTCTGTTCCTTGACATATTTCTTTCTGCTGCATACATGGAGCTTATCTGCCTGGGGAAGTATGCTTGGTCCCAGAAAGGGCAAGTCTTTCTTTATGGGCTTGGTAGAATTAGCTGCTCATTTTGCTGTTGTAAAAACACATGAGGGGTTAAAATCTGCCAGGCAGGAAGATCCTATCTTGTGTTTCCATGTGGGGCATGCACAGCCTGCACTAAAGGAGCAGGATGGTAGTGGAGGCGATGGCCCGATGGCTGGAGGGAGCAGCAAGGGTGAAGCAGGGTCCCTGCCTGCCACAGCCACCAGATCCAGGCCAGCACAGGCAGAGATGGGTGCACAGCTTACTCTGCCAAATGGCACAGCTGGAGCATTGCTCCGTGAGCTTTCATCCATCCCGCTTGTGCTGTGTCGTGGTTTGGGCCAGATTGGCCCAATCAAGTGGAATGACAGATGCTCTCTCTCTCCTGCCCCGCTTTGAAGGGAGGCAGGAGAGAGAGAAAAAGAGAAACTTACGAGTTTAGAAGGAACTAAACTACTTTAATGAAATATTAATAATAAAATAATAAAAATAAAATAATGAAATATATACAAAACCATATCAAGCTCCCAGGATGACAATCACATCACCTGCAGGCACTGGGGAAGTCCCAGACTGGACTCGGTGATGGACAGGAACTGGATTCCGGATCTGGATTCAGGATTGGGATCAAAGGCAGACAAACAGACAGAGTCCTCCTTGGACACCAGCAACTGAAGAAAGAGGGCTGAGCCTTTGATCCCTCAGCTTTTATACTGAGCATGAGGCAGATGGGATGGAACACCCTGTTGGTCAGGTTTGGGTCACCTGTCCTGTCCCCTCCTCCCCGCAGGTGTGACCCCTCTACCCTCTTCCGCTTCCCACTCTCCAACGGGGCAAATACCGAAGTTGGCTGCCCTTGGCTGTTACAGCAGTAAGGATAAGCAAGAGCCTCTCTGCATCCCATTCCTTGGCATCAACCATAAACATGGGTCTTGTCACTCTGAGAGCCACCAGTTTCTGCACAACGTGCTGGTAATTTCAGCAGTTAGAACAGGCCTGGCTAAAAAGTAAAGTGACTGAACAAAATTGGTCCTGTTTTACCTCAAACCAGGATACTTCTCCTGCATGGCAACGTCGGCAATGCACTGCTTCGTGGCACAGAGCAGCTGCACCAGGGGGATTTTCCGTTGAGCTGTTCCAAGGCAGAAAAGCAGTGTTTGCCGAGGGGCAAAACTATGGGGCTCACACACCAGCACCCCAATGCTGAACACAGCGACATTAACCCCTGGCGAAGCAAGTCAGGCACCCACCTACCCGAGGTGGATCTGAGCTGGAAGGAGCTTCTCCGTGGGAAACAGGCATGGCAGAGCGTACTCCGAATGAAAAGGGGCAAGGCTGAGCAGGGCTGCGTAACAGCGCTGGGGCTTGCGGCATCCTTTGTGCCCAGGCGGTGCAGGTCCCAGCTGGATGCGCTGGCAGGGCAGGGAAATGCGCTCCGCGCTTTGCCAGCCATTTGCTTGTGCCTCTAGCTAATGCTAAAAATAGTTCACTTTCATCAACCTCAAGTTCATCTCTGAAAGAGAGCAAGCAGATTTAATTCGTTTGAACAGAACTTTGTCTCGTCTTCAGGGGGAAAATTCAAGCCTGGCTTATTGCGTTTATTATTTACGCAGGGCCAGGCAGGGACTCCTTCCGATAGCAGCTGTCACAGTCTGTCCTCATTCTGGCTAATGAGGGTCGGGCCAGATCCAATCCTGTCTGTGGCAATGGTTCTCCTGAACCCGTGGATTCCACCGATGCTCAAATTACTTCCCATTAGACAAGAACTGAATAAAGCAAACTCAGTGGGGCTTAAAGCCCATGCAAACCCCCTGCACAGCACACCGAACCGTGCACGCTCCCATGCAGAAATGATTTCTTCACCTCTGCGTGGGTGATGGCTGTGTAAGAGACTGTCACAGGGAGTGGCGATCGCAGATCCGTGGTCTCAGGGACACAGCAGAAAGCATGGCTCAGTCTGTCTTTTGAAGCGTTTGACTCAGGTGGGTGCTGGGAAGAGCAGCTTGTTAGAAAACACAATGTTCCTACTCTTGTTGGATGCATCTGGCCCTCGGCATATTGAAATTTAAGCTCCAGTGTCATTTCAGCCACTTGCATTTGATTTACGCCTCGGCCAGGAATGGTTTCTGTATTTCTGCCTATTGCAGTTCATTAATCTAAAGAATAACCATATTCCTTCAACCTGAGGACTCATCCAATTTTTTATGCTGATGCACACTGACACAAAAGCAGTCAGGAATGGGAAACTATAGCGATATTTGCTTTGAACTCGCTAGTCTGAAGTACTCTGGGACTGAACTGTGCCTGGATGCACACCTCAGGACTCTCCAGGGCAGTGGTGCTGTGGGCACCGTGCCGAGCACTCCCGTTACAGCACCACGGTCCTTATCAAGGGGAACATCAGGGCTCCGGCTCAGGGACTGACTGCTGCTTGGATGCAGATAGCACCACAGTCCTGGCTCGCAAGGAGACTATTGTGGGAAAATGCTAATGTGACTTTTGCTGCGTGTTTGCTGTGGGCCAAGACTAGCAGTAAGAAAACACGAATTATATCTGACTTTAGAAAAGACAAAGGCAACTCTGCAGAGTGACTTCAGAAATCAAGGAACATGACCCACAGACTTTCTGTAATGTAACAGGATACAAATGTACCCATACTCTCTTCCAAATGTCTTTCCAAATGACCTGGAGAGCCGACACCAGTCCGTCCCTGCTGCCGCCGTACCCTGGGCTGCACCGTCCACCAGCAAAGCTCCAGTCCCAGTTTGTACCTTCAGCCTGAGCATCCTCATGGAGCCAAGAGCTGTTTTCTGACATGATGCTCGGGCAGCTCATTGTTCCGCAAAGGTCAGCACTGATGGGGAGTTGCCTGAGGAGAGGCCAGCAGCGTGATATATTACTGTGCCCCGGATCAGGTCACTGTGCATGTATCATGCCTTTGTTAAACGGAAAATTAAAGAAAAAAAAAAAAGAGCAAACTGGGAAATGCCAAAACATTTCAGCACTGCGCTGGGACTGCCTGCCCTGCCACGCCACCCAGAGAAGCATCATGTAAGGACTTGACTCCCAACCTCTCTCGGGGTGTCAGGCACCTCCTTGGCCGTCCGCCACTCTAAAAGTGTATCCTTGCTCCATAGATACGTCTGGGTGTCACATACCTGCTCACAGTCATGGAGAGGCAGTTCAGGGCCTCCTGCCTGCATCCTCCTTGTGGGAGACAGCCCCTGGCTGGGGTCAGGACCACCTTTCTCTTGGCACGATGGTGGCTCAGCTGGCGGAAGGTTGGAAAAGGTTTTGGTTTGACACTGCAGCATGGCAGGCATCAGACCTCAAAGAGCTGGCTCAAAATGAAATCAATAATTTCTTGGTGGGAAAGAAGCATTTCAGCACAACCAAAATGTTCCAGTGGAAAACACTGAGTTAGTAGATACCACATTATCTTCTAAGAAAGTTCAGCTAGAAAATCCAGAGCTAAGTCCTGTTGGCAATGTGCATTTGAGCTTCCCAGGGCTTGCCCATCTTCTCACATGGGTGTAGATTCGTTTCATGCTCTCTCGATTGCACCTTTTAACATCAAGCAAAAAAAAATAACATTATTGAAAAAAAAAAAATCCTACCTACCTGGTAGCTTGGAAGATGCTGCTCTGGAGGGGCGTGACTCATCTTTATCTGCAGAGCAACACTTGCTCCAGCACTCGGGTGGGGATTACAGGTGCCCTGGTGGTGCTCAGGGTGAATTAACCAGCCCTTTGGGGGTGGCCGATGTGTGCCAGGAGTGGATCAGCCCTGGGGGCTGGAGCCTTCCTCCCAGTTTGGCCCCTGTGGCCATCCTCGCGCCACTGGCTGCAAGGCTGTCAGGCACCACCACCAACCCTTACACCTTTTTTTCCCCCCATAGTGAGAAGCAAACCTGGCTGTTGAGCACAGCTGTGTCAGGGCTCTGGGGTGTCCATCCCACGGGGCTTGGGGCAGGGGAAACCCCAGGCCAACCTGCTTCCCCCAAGCCCCGAAACACCCAGCAGCCAAGAGTGGCAGGTGGCATTGCTGCAGGGAGGACCCTGCATACCAGTGCCTGAACCCTCCCATTCCTAGGGGTAACGGTGGTGCTGATAAAAGACAATTTCCCACACATTCTGCAGTTTACATAGTGATTAGCTTCTATGCTAATTCCCAGGGGGGTTAGCAGCTGAATTATAATTGGATATATGACGTAGCAAGGGTGTAACAACTCCTCTGAAGCCTTTTCTGAAGCAGATGGGTATCTTGATTACGCTGTCTGCATTTCTAGTCAAATGTTTGGTGAAAAAGGTGTATTTGTTATCTAGATCTGAAGCAGCCGGGTGCTGAGGCAGCAGCTCTGAGCCCACGGGAGAAACAACGGCGGGGCAGGCGGGCTGGGGAGCGACAGCCGCAGGCGGGCTGGGGAGCGACAGCCCCAGGCGCGCTCCTCACGGACCCTGGCAATGTACAGGGCCATGCACAGCCCCGCTCCCTGCTTCTCGCTCACGAGCGCTGGGGGTTGAAATAGTGACAGCTTTTTTTTATTGTGTTTTTCTAAAACCTTACATATATATATGATTTTTTTTTTTTTTTTTTAAATATATATATGTATATACATGCACAGGCACAGCTCTGCTCCTTGCTTCTCGGTCACAAGCATTGGGGGTTGAAATATTGACACCTTTTATTTTATTGTGTTTTTCTAAGACCCTTATACATATATGATCATATATATAATTTTATATATATATGTATATACACGCGCAGGCACAGCTCTGCTCCTTGCTTCTCGGTCACAAGCATTGGGGTTTGAAATATTGACAGCTTTTTTTTTATTGTGTTTTTCCTAAAAACCTTATGTGTGTGAATATATATACACACCCGGGTTTTTTAAAACTGAATTTTTCTGATGCCCTTATCGAGTAATTGAAAATTTTTTGAAACCATGTACAATTTCAATCGCCCTTTGCATACGTTCTGAAAGCAAAAAAACGCAGGGAAAAGAGGAGGGGAAGGAGCTGAGGTTCGCTTTCCTGGTCAGCAGCCGTGGAGCCGTTTGGCACCTAGCTCACCGTGCCATCCCTGGGTGCCAGCACACACCAATGGTGGGTGGTTTTGGGGCTCGTCCCCACCCAGAGGGGACATGCCTCTGAACAAAACCCGGAACAGGCAGCATTGTGGCTCTGCTCAAAGCACAGCTCCACCTGCACGCAGTGTTCAGGTCAACATCTCCCCGCAATCAGGGAGAGATTAACGCGGGAACTGCCGTGTCGAACTGGAGCAGCTGTTTCAAAGTGCCGGGTTACGTGATAAAAGCTGTAATCACTGAAGAAAAGACAGAAGGATAAAAATAGCACTGAATGTGCGGAATGCTGTGGCACATCTGGTTACATCAGCCATGTTTAAGCACAGAAATTTTTTTGAAGGCGCGGGACCTCTGACATTATGTTTGTGGAACTTTAGCAAATGGGCTTGATAGCAGTGGAAACAACTAGAAAAATCACCTGAATGCAAGTCGGCATGAGGAACTGTATATATGCTACAAATATATATATTTTGGTAGCAGAGATTTAAGGGAATAGCATCCACAGAATGAATAAGTACTGATTTTTCTCAGCCAGTTTCTCCTTAGGGAATTGTTAAGGGAAAAAGATCCTGGGGACAGCAAAGCAGTAGCTCAACAAACTCCTGAAGAGACAAGCTGTGATTTGAAAGTTAGAGGAGGCATTTGAAACGGCACAGTAAGAACCTGCCAAGTGCTCAGAGATGGCTGGATTTCCACGAGTCTGTTTTCCCTTTGCTCCCTGGGGAATCTCTCCCCAGCCAGTGGTTTCACACGGACCAGGAGGCTCAGACATGTCCAGCCCAGAGCAGCCACACACAGCCAGCGCCACAGTGGAAGGCAGAGCCGGGGTGTTTTCTCACCAGTGCTGGCAACAGCTACCACTGATTTACCTGGCATTTAGAGGCTTTTCAAGGGTTTATTGTTGCTGGCCTCTCGGAGGTGTCAGCGTGTCTAGTGCTGAATGTGGGACAGATCTCCCCAAAGACATGGACTCCTTTTGCTTTGAATTAAGCTTAAATAAACAGAATTAAAGAGCATCTACCTGAGAGATGGCAGGGGAGCAATCCAGCAGAGAAAAAGCAAGGTGGTAACGTTAGTGACAGCTTTTGAGCAGAAAGGCCCTGGAGGTTGTGTCTTTGACCTAATTTTACACTATTGATTTCATACCTTTCCTTGTATCCTGAGAAATGTTATTACAAGATCTAAATAGTTGTGACTGAGAACAGAGCAATAGCTTTGTCTCTTCTACAGCACAGACAATAACTATGGAGCATTAAGCAAGCAAAAACCCCTTGAAATAATAAGCAAAACTGATGAGATTCATTTGCGCTTGTAAATACAATTACATTCTGTGATGGTATGTGTATGTTCGAATGAATCTCAAGCCAAGGCTGACGGCAGATGACAAGGGACTGCTGCTCCCTGCGGCTCCCCGGCAGCCCCAAGCAGATGCCCGAAGCAGGCAGAGCCCAGCCCCAGCGATGCCCCATCCTCCTCGAAGCGGAGTCACATGAAGCACTTCGAATCGATGCAAAATAGTGGTATGGATGCAGCTCAGCACTGCTGGATGGCTGCAGCGAGGGAGCACGGTAATGCTTGTGGCCATTGGCATACCCATGCCTGAGACGAGCAAGACAGAGGCAGCAGCAGCACATTTCAGTGAGGCCCAGGCATATTTCAAAGCAGAAGCTTGAGGCCGGCACACTGCACCCATGCTTCTGCCTGTCTTCACCTCCTATAGCCTTCTCCCTGCTTCTGTTGGCCACATCTGTCCTATTTGTTGGATTATGCGCTTTATCTCCATTTTCTTTAAAAAACCCCAATGAACTCCCATTTGAGAGCATTACCCCAAAAGCTGAAACTGTGGCATAGAAAGTAAAAAGCTTTTGTAGAAATAATTTTGTGTCCTTTTACAGGTCAAGGCTATCACAGAAGTAGCAGCAGCAAGAATGATGCCTGGCGGAGGCCTAAGCGTAGTCTGTAAAGTTTCTTGACAATTCGCCAGCAGCAGCAGGTAACCAGATCCCAGTGGAAACCATCCCTGCTCACCTTTTCTCAGACCTGCATCTGCCTTTCAGGGAGCCCACTGGCAGAGGCAGTGCTCTGCGCCGTGCTGGGCATCACCTTAGTGTGACTCTACCACCTCTCTGGGCAGCCTGTTCCAGCGCTCTGCCACCCTCAAAGGAAAGAAGTTCCTCCTCGTGTTCAGGTGGAACTTCCTATGGTCAAGTTTGTGCCCGTTACCTCTTGTCCTGTCACTTGGCACCTTAATCACTTGGTCTCTTTTCATTGCTTACTTTACAATTTTTTCAGTAAGGTACGGTATTGCAGAGAGCAGCTTTTTGCAGTTCTCAAGCACTCACATGCAGGTAGTGACACCTCTGTTGTGGGGATGCTTTTTTTGGCTGAATTTTAGTGTTGGTTGTTAGCCCTGCGGCTTGCAAATGCTCACAAGGGCCAAAGGCAGAGCAGTGGCATGTGCCCCCAGGACAGCACAGCTCAGTCTTCTGGGGCCCCCAAGGTCTCAAATGGCTCCTATGGGCAGGGGGAGCCAGGAATGCCACTTGTCCCCTGCTCCCACCGAGTGGGGCAGGCGCTGGGACCCCACAGATGCCCCAGTTTGCCCTACAGTGACCGGTGCCTTTGCGTTTTTGCTTTGTGCATTTGTTATGCTCCATATTACAGAATCAGAGAATCACCAGGGTTGGAAGGGACCTCTGGAGATCATCTAGTCCAACCCCCCTGCCAGAGCAGGGTCACCTAGAGCAGGTTGCACAGGATGGCGTCCAGGCGGGTTTGGAATGTCTCCAGAGTCAGCGACTCCACCACCTCTCTGGGCAGCCTGTTCCAGTGCTCTGCCGCCCTCAAAGGAAAGAAGTTCCTTCTCATGTTCAGATGGAACTTCCTATGTTCAAGTTTGTGCCTGTTGTCCCTTGTCCTATCACTGGGTGCCACTGAAAAAAATTATATTAATTGCTGCTGCAATTAAATGCTGCTCTGCCATTATTAAAGATTAATAAAATTCTGCCTGTTTTATCTTGGGGATCCCGAGGAGGAGCTGGGGCTTTCCTGGCTGCCCCCATTTCCCTTCATGGCATTCCCACCCCGACCTTGGAGATGGTCTATGCCAGGACCCAGAAGGGCTCAAATCCCTCCTCACTGCCTCGAGGAGTGGAGCCAGCCATGAGCCAGCTGACACTGCTGTGGTGCAAGGCTCCTCAGTGGCCTTTCATTTCTTAGGAGTATTGTTTTTCCCTTTCACACAAATAATATTTATATTCTACATCACAGGCGTTTCAAGGAATTGGCATGTGGAGTCTTGTTTGTTCATCTCTTCCGTGCATATTAAATGACTCATAAAATATACAAAATGAGTTATGAAATATCTTTTTGGAAGTTGCTGGGTAGGATCCCTGGAGATAATCTGGGAAAATGGTTCCTCTTCCAATGGTGAAGTGGGACATACTAAGGAAGTTTCGCTTTTTAATGTAAAGTTGCTTCTTGTACTGCTATGACTTTCTTTAAAGCAAGACCTCTCCTCCCGAAAAAAACAGGAAATCCAGAAAAATGGCTAGAAAATGCTTAGCAGTGGCACTCTTGGGGTTGCCAGTGCTTTGAGAATGGAAGTAGGACAAGTTTCATGAAGACGCAGTTTCCTTTGTGACATCGATAGAGCTGGAAAAACCAACACGCTTCTGCACATACAACCCACACTTCGGGTCTGAAATAGCAGCCAGAGTCTTCAAATGCAAGTGGAGAAGTGTCCTGGGGTTAACTGATGATGTTGGGGACTTAAACTGGGATAAAAAAAGGGTCATTCTCTGTGCAGCAGATGCAGGACGCTACACAGGACACAATACGGGATGTTGCACCTGCGCACACAATTTCTTATGGACAAGTAACGTAAAGAAGGGCTGGCTGGAGGGGGACATTCCTGCTCTGCAGATGGTTTCAAAACTCTGGGAAAAAAACTCAACCTTTTCCACAGGGAAAACATGATGGTTCCTTCCAGGCACTGCCTCTGCAGTGAGCAGAGCTGCCAGAGCCCTTCCTCCTCCTCCTCTTCCGCCTCGCCTGCCCCTGGCAAGCAGCTGGGGGTGCAGGAGAGGGGCCTCTCCTCCCGCTGCCGCTCATGGGGACGGAGCTGGAGTGGGAATGGATGGGGTGTGGAGACTGTGATTATGCCTCGTGGGAAGCAGCTTCTGCAAACTCCAAATGTCTCGTCTCGCTCCTGGCGAGCAGCAGGTTCACATCAGCTGGGAAGCGCGATGATAACCTCTCCTCTCAAACCTCCTCAGGCAGCAGCATACTCTCCTTTTGACAAACAAAAGTCAGGGACTATTTTTAGCATTTTGATTTTGGAGGTCGGTATATTCAAATATTTATTGGATCTCCACTCTCGCAAGGGTGTGTCTATTCATTTATAGCTGCCCCATGTTTCTGATGTGGTTTTTCTTGTTCTTTTCTTGAGTTCCAGCTAAAACAGCAACTTTTACAGCCCTCCTCTGCACATTTTCCGTGTTCGTGCTACACGTAGTACTGAGAACAATAGCTTTCGCGGTGAGAACTAAATCATGCCTAGAAAAGAAGCAGAGCGGGTACAGTTGCTGTAGCAGAAGGAGGTTGTATTAAATTGCCGCTCAGGAGGGGCCAGAGCCTCCACTGACCACCACGGTCCTCACCGCTGTCACCGCTCATGGATCGGCAAGATGTCAGGGATGCTCCGGGGACCGGGCATCTGGCTGCTTTTGTCTCCAGGGTGCTGGGTGACCCAAAACTCCAGGCATGGGGATAAATATGTCTAATACCTTCTTGTTTCTGACACCTACTTTGTATTTTACAGCACCAGGATGGAGTCAGTCTGCAAAACCCAGGCAGTATGAATTAAGTGGGCCAACATATATTCAAATCAAATAAATTTGCAGCTGCCACTGAATCATATTCAAAGAGCAATTGATTTGGGGAGCTACAAAGCACACAGTGACTCATATATTTTTTGAAGTGGTCGGTGCTATTTATTTATTGTGCTTTTGAGCATATATAATATATATTTTTTTGGTTGATTGGTTTCCACAGGAGCTTTCTGCAACCTCAGTGTGTATATACGCCTGTCTGTGGTCTGTGCTCCCCAGCTACGTCGGAGGTGCCAGCCTGGAATCTGCCTCCCATCTGCGGCACCGAAAAGGGAGTGGAGGGCTGTAGCTCCTCAAAAAAACTTTTCTGCCAACACTTCACAGTGGGACTGATGATACACGTCCTGTCTTGCTGGCCAGGCCCCTTCCCCTGGAGCAATGCTGATTTCTGTCCCGCTTTGGCTAAGCAGGGGGTCCACACCGGTGACGGCTTTTAGCTGGGAAGTGATGGTGGAGAGGTGATTCCTTAGACTTTTTCAGCTAGAAAAATACCAGGCACGTTTTTGGCCCTTCTCTTCTGAAAGAAAAGTAGTGAGCTGAAGTGCCTAAAACCCTAAAACCTCCCACCTAGAGGCTGCTGTTCATTTAGACAACCTCCTCAGAGAGGCGTCTTTCTTTTAGGTTGAGGTTATGCTGTCACAATCCCTCTTTACACTCAGGGATTGTGTGTAAAACAGCGGTCCCCATTAAAATATAGTTTACATAGAAAGTACGTGTGTTCCAGCACCGTCAGCATCAGGCAGTGATTTGAACGGGTGTCACTGGGACACGGTCCACGTCTCTGTGTCCTGCCTGGGAAGCTGTACCAGGCTGCTGGCAGGGGCTTACAGAGCCACGGGTGAAAAAAGAGACAGTATTTAAAGAGAGAGATGATCAATTGTTTCAGAGGTGTGGTGGAACACCAACTATACAGTGAAACACCGAAGTTTGATTTTAATGTCTTTCCCCTTAGCTGCAGGCTACAATTCAATTAAAATTCACTGTATTAAAGTGCAATTCCTCGCCGCCCCGCAGGAGCTGTGGAGGAAAAAGCAGGCAGCATCCAGGACAGCAGCCTGCATTTCTGAGCATCAGCAGCACCACGGGCAAGTTGGAAGGATGCAGTAAGGCAGAAGCAGTAATTTCTCTTTTCAGACTTCCTTGCTAATAATGTGGCGGGACCAGTGAAAGTTTCTGCTGTCAGAAATGTGTGTTTTTAATGCTAAGTCTGTTGATAAGAAAAAAAAAAAAATCATTGGAAGTACCCAAATGTCTTTTTTTTCTCCTGAAAAGCCCAGGGCCTTTGGGAGCTGCCTCTGGGGCACCACATGCAAATGGTTTGTGCAAGGAGACAGAAAAGATGGTTAAACAGCTCAGCTACGAGGCCTTGAGACAGAGCAGCTTGGAGGCTGGACATGACTTTTCTCACTTAATGAAAATCCTCATTTCATTTTTGAATAAACCGACTCTGCCAGGAGGAGTCACAGGGGAGGTCCATCACCCCACTGGCATGCATGAGCTGGCCAGGAAATGGAGTTGAATATCAAAAATATAAAATGGATATTAAAAATATTTAAAAAAAGATGCTCTAAATTCCTCCCTGAATAAAAAAAAGGAAGAAAGTCATCAATATTTTCAGGAAGCCCTGCGTGGCGCGCAGTGGGGGCTAATGCCCCCCTGGGTGCACGGGCAGATTTCATTGCAGATGCCCATGCAAGGAAAATGGATTGCTGCTGGCATGCCCAGGGCGCGTGAGTGGAAAGGAACTGCAAGAGCCCCTCCGCTGCAAGTGTGCCAAGGCAGGGAGGGCAGGCAGAGGTTTGGTGTTAAATGGATGCAATACAATAGCCCAGGCACAACAGGGGGAATGGCAGCCTCAGGAAGGCACCTGCGGCATCAAGGGATCCCACTCGGCCGTGAAATGGCAAAGGACCATCAGCCGCATCCTTAAGCACAAGACTTGGCAGGGCTGCCTGCAAGGCACAGCCCGTGGGCTGAGCATCCTTCTGCTCCTGAAGGGAAATGTAAACACAATTTTCTTTTCTCCCTCTCTGCCTGACCACCTGGACTAGAGCTTCCCAAGGATCCCTCCCTGGCACTGAAGGCATTGCTAAAGAGCAGACATCCAGGAGGTCTGAAAGAAAAAAGACCATCTGCCTTCTCAAATCCCCCGAATTCCCAGCTGTGCAGGCGCCAATCATCGCATAAAAAACCACTGTCACGGAGCCCAGACAACAAAACACTGGAGAAAAGACAATCGGGGCTTGCTTCCACGCCTCCGGTTCTAACGGCACAAAGAGGAGCACTAGCTGTGCTCCCTCTTCAGGCGCTTGCAACTATCTCCAGAAGCCTTTCAAGGATATTTTGAAAATGCTTGCTGTATAGTTTAATGGAAGTCATTTTCAGTGACGTCTTGAACCGAATGAAGCACAGCTTCACTGACTCAGATATCCTATATATTTATTTTACTTTTGATGCTGCATTTCATTGTGTTGTGTATGGGCTTGCCTCTGCACCCTGTGGATGGACGTTGTGTGTGATGCCCATCTCATTATTCGGCAGTGATGTTTACAACCGTCACAGCCCCGTGGCTGTGTCCAGCACTAAATAAGGAGTTTCGAAAGCAATTGGCTGGGTTCACCTCCAGTATTTATTGTGCTGCCGAGCACCTATAATTTCTCCGCCAATACTGATGACTGGTAATTTACAGCCCTCACTTTATGCTAATTCATGTTGTCTCATTGAAGGGAGGATTGCATGCTGCTGAGAACTTCTGCCAAAACACAGAGAATCAAACTTTACAATTAAAATAGTATTTCCCTCCCCCATCACTCTGGCAACAGAACAAGCAGGATTTTACAGGCGCTGGGGCACAGCGAGGAGGGCTGGTGGTGATCAAGATTTCTGTCGGCACTGACCCTCTTCCCTGTGCCCCTTTTTTCTCATACGCAAAATTTAGGGTGGCCTGTCGATGGATACAGACCTCATATGTGCGGGAGCTTTTCCTCAGGCAGCCTGTACATGGCAATACACCGTATGGGAGGTGGACTAGAACTCGTGAAACCAGGATACTACAGCCTGGTTGCTGTTGTTTATGGCCAAATGTGCCTCACTAAACAAAGTCCAAGTTAGAAAGATCATAAAATCATAAAATGATTTAGGTTGGAAGGGACATTAAAGATCATCTAGTCCAACCCTCTGCCATGGGCAGGGACACCTCCCACTAGACCTGGTTGCTCAAAGCCCCGTCCAGCCTGGCCTTGGATCATAAAAAGAGTAAATCTCTGTGGTCAGAACAGGCATCCCTGAGCAGACCTTGCGTGGTGATGGATCTCTTCAGGAGCTGGGCTGCGAACCTCACAAGGAGCTCAGGTTGTTTCTCTTCTGCTGTGTGTTGTGTCGTATTTTTGTTTGTGACTTTTACCTGCCTTGTGCCATTTACTCAGGTGCAGTGGGGGTCTCAAAAGTTCTTCTCTGTCCTCTCTGGTCTTGCAGATCTTAGTCTTATCAATTCAATAGGCAAGTAGCTGAAATGTCCCCCAGTTGCTAAAGTACTGGACCGAAAGGCTTCTCTGTTTTCCCCCCACAGCCCATATCCTTTTGCTGGAGAGAAAGATAAGGGCATGGACTTTTAGTGCAGTCAGAACTCATACCCAAGGATTTATATCCGTAGAGCTTCTGCAGTAAAATACCCTGCAATGAGATAGCTGGTTTCATTATGTTCTGTTGGTCCCATGTGCACACTGCAGTATCTTGGTGGCGCAAGCACGTTTCATGATGATTTGTTTATCTCTGAAGAAATAACTTAGCAAATAAACCTTCGCTGTCGCAACTGCAGTGCAGTTTAGCCTTGGTAGATGTGCCTAAATCTGCCTCAGGGCAGGAGAGCCGGTGAGTTTAACATGTGCTCCATCACTTTTGGGAACACCATGATGAGGCAGTACCTTTTAAACTGTGGCACCTTGAAACTTACTTTTGAAGCGTTACTTTTGGACAGGTCCACTGACTAGCCCTGCAGCGTTCCCCTGAGCAGGTTTAGAAGTAGCTCAGAGGGTACTAAGCTGCTTTACTGCTGGGTGAGCCCAGCTGATGAATGGAGCATTTCTACATCACTGACGGTTCCTAAATTTGCTCCACTCAGAACCATTGAGCTGCGCTTGCTTGGAGACAGATTTGTTAATGTGTTTCCTGACAGCAGTCAATAATTTATTTTACATTCATTGTGACCTTTAATTGGGAGCGAACCTAAAGGCAGATTACGCGGATATAAGAACTATTGATTGCTGCAGAAAGCCCACTTAGCAGCTTCTGTTCTGGAGAACAAGAGCGTACAGTTGCTTGCACTGCTCTTGTGGTGTTGGGGAGGTAAGAGGTAGCTAGATTGTGTCACAACCAGCTTCGGTCAGATCTTACATCTTTCACATGAGCAGTGCTCCAGAGATCAGCATGAGCATTTGCAGAAGGCAAGCAACATCTGGCTTTTAATGCTTTTCTTGGGATAGTAAAAATAATATATGACAGAAGATTGTATCTCATTTTGATATCGTAGTGATAAATGATAATTTCTTAAGACATACAGGGATTGTTAGAGTTCCAAATTTTCTATCCTTAGTGCTAATTGTAAGGAAACAAAGATGCATTGCTTTCTTCTCTGTGGAAAAAAATTCCCAGGTACCAAGCCAGCATGTGGATTGTGCCATATGCCTTGAGCGAAAGAGCAGGGCAGTGCCGTGCTGCACTGTTACATTGCCTCACCAAAAGCCATTGCTGTTCCTATTGCTCCAGGGGGAATCAGCCCTCCGGCTGGCTCAGGCCACCTTTCCAGCATCCTGGTTGAACCCTGCTGGCTGGAGCAGTTTCCTCTGCCGGCACTTGTTCCTTGTCCATCCCCACCTGTGGGAACGGGAAGGAAGATGAAAGTGATCTTCTTTATCCTGCTGCATTCCTGGCAAGACAAGGAGTGTTGAGCACCTTTGTGATAAGAAAGACCCGTATCATCAGTTTTAGGAGTCAAAAGCAAGGTGATGTTACTGAAGCTTGAGAGGAAAAATATTTCTTCATTTTTTTTTTAAATCCCGTCACATTCTCAAAGCTGACCTGCGGTCATACGAGAGGAGTTAGTACCATTTGCCAGCGAGGAACAAAAGCATGTAAGTGTCTGGTGATAACCTGGAGAATATACAGTCTACAGAGCTGGAAGTCGTTATCCACAGTGACTGGTAATCCTGTGCAAAAATTGTTGCTGCATTTTTTGCCCAAACGAGAACAGTGAGGACTTGCAGAAGACATTGATTAAGCCAGCATTTCTCTTGGCTGTTGGAACTTGTATATGTAAATAAGAATGTAATTATTTCCTGAATCATAAAGCATCCCCAAAGCTCAGTGCTGGTTCATTCTGCTGGATAGACATTTCAGAAAAAGAGAGATTGATGGGAATGATATCAAGAACCCTGTTGTAGTGCATTTTCGAAATGTGTAGAGTTGAAGCTGAGTATTGTATTTTGGTTTTTTCCTCTGACATTTGTTGGAAGCATTACCTTATTTGCACTACTTCACTTATTGCCTAACGGTGAAAAAGAATTACATTTGCCTATTTTGTTCCAAGATAGTAAAAACTAGAAAAAAATGCAAACCCTGGAAAAGAGAGGGTAAAGACTCATACCTGGCTTAGAAAAATCAGATAACTGAGATATGGACTTTCTGAAAATCTACGATTCAGACTTCAAATTCCCACCCCTCTCCGAACTGTCTCAAAATGTAAGAAATTAAGAAAAAAAGCAATGTAGAGAAATAGTACAACTCAAAAATTAAGTTTCTAAATATGCATCTCAAGGAGAGCGATCAAGGAAAGACTTTACAAGAAAATTCCTGTGTGACTTACAAATGAAGGCTGTTGTAGAAGAACACCTGAATTACCAAAGAAATGATTGAGTCCTGCACCGAGTTCTTGGGCACAACCTACAGCCTCCCCCAGCTCCCCGAATGGCTCTCCACTGCCATGAAGGAAAAACACTCGCTGGTTTTTTTGATAGTGATATTTTATTATAATATTTTGTAGCATAAAGAAATCCATTTTAAAAAATAGCTGTTCCTCCAAATCTAAAATTCTGCTTCATTGAGATTAACTGGAGGAAAACTACAATAAACTACAAAATAACTTTGGAGGAAATGACAAGTTCCACTGTGATTAATTTTCTTTGAATGAAATCCTTCGAGGTAAGGGCAGACTTCGGGCTGGGAGTGGCAGACTGCGGTTGATAAAGGTTGTTGTTTGTCAGTGCTTGTGTGCCCAAGGAAGGCTTCCAGATCAATTTAGTCAACCAAAGATGAGAAAGTCCTTGTTACAAATGTAAATGTTGCAATTGTACAAGGATTTGCAAGACAAGGTGGGTAAAACATTTGTGTGTCCACCATAACTTCTACCCTGGGCAATGGACCTCTGGGGAAGAAGGGGAGCGATGGGCTTGCTGATCCTCGCTTCACCCATTTATACAACGCCGGCGTGATGCAGCAGGTAAGATCTACTGGTGTTTCTTAAAAAGAGTAACTCAATCAGCAATCTCGTCATGTATGAGTTTAAAAAAATAGGATTAAAATGTCAATGTTACTTTTATTTTAGTCCTTCGTGTTCTCGGACTGTAGAGGCTATTGTAGCACCAGGCAATGTAAGGATGTAAGTGGCGTATTTAGGTTAGATACTGTCTTTGTAGCTGCTATGTTAAATTTTGCAACCACTCCAAATTCCTGAGGCACTTAAACCTTCGCTTGCACTGAATGGCCTCCTTTCTGCCTGAGTGTTAGTTACGGGCTGTACTCCCTGCAGTAATCTTCTCTGATTTCCCTATCTTTCCTTCCACTCCTTTCACATTTCATTCGTCTTCCCAAACTCCTAAGGTTTGTATCAATTCTACCCTGAACATTTTCTGCTTTTTTTTCCCCCACACATGATGAATTTTAATGCTCAGTGGCCAAAATAATTCCCCTTTCCTACATATTTTAATATTTTGACTGCGCCTCTCCAGTGAGATGCTCCACTTACATTGGAAATGTTTCTCTGAGACATGTATGATGATTTCTTCCCTGTTCTGCTGCAGTTTTGCCTGGAAGAGAAGGGCAGGCTGTCAAAACAGTCTGTGATTCTCTGCTGCCCCAGTAATTATTGTTTCCATGGCGGGAGGCTGTATGGAGGGCAAAGAGAGATGAGACATTAAAAGTGGTATCAATAAAAATTAGTCGTTAGGTTGTTGTTTTACCTGCATTTTTGCATTTGTGGAAATGACTGTGGGTGGTGAAAAAAGGTTGAAAATCAAGGCTTGCACACTCAGGGTCTAGCTGTATGATAACTGTAATTTAAAATGCTAATGTGTGCCAAAACATACCAGGCAGTTATTTCCTCTTCCAAGCAAAGGGGAAAACTCTGATATCTGGTAGGTTTATGCTGT
The DNA here is from genome assembly GCA_008921705.1 of Burhinus oedicnemus. NCBI lineage: Eukaryota > Metazoa > Chordata > Aves > Charadriiformes > Burhinidae > Burhinus > Burhinus oedicnemus. The sequence goes on from VFFE01007256.1 coordinate 18,560, forward strand.
AAAGGCACTGACTCTGCAAGGAGAGGCATTTCAAATACCTTTTTCACCACGTTTTCATATAATTTTAGTGCCATTTTCTTTTGAGGGCTGCCTGCAGCTGGCTGGGTGGGCACGGGCAGGGCTCAGTGAGCTTCGGCCAGCTCTGATCCTACCAGAGCTGGGGTGGTGCAGAAGATAATACACATTTCTCTGCCCTAAAGCTGGAAGCTGGCATTTCCATTTTCCACTGTGAGCACCAAGGGTGTCTGGTGCTTGCAGCTCTGTGTGGGGAGAGAGGCTGCGAGGCCGTCTTTCCTTGTGGGAAATATCTGGGAAACCACAGAATCACCAGGGTTGGAAGGGACCTCTGGAGATCATCTAGTCCAGCCCCCCTGCCAGAGCAGGGTCACCTACAGCAGGTTGCACAGGATGGCGTCCAGGCGGGTTTGGAATGTCTCCAGAGTCGGAGACTCCACCACCTCTCTGGGCAGCCTGTTCCAGTGCTCTGCCGCCCTCAAAGGAAAGAAGTTCCTACTCGTGTTCAGGTGGGACTTCCTACGTTCAAGTTTGTGCCCATTACCTCTTGTCCTATCACTGGGCACCACTGCAAAAAGACTGGTCCCATTCTCCTGGCACCCTCCCTTTAAGTATTCATAAGCATTGATGAGATCCCCCTCTCAGTCTTCTCTTCTCCAGACTCAAAAGACCCAAGTCCCTCAGCCTTTCCTCAGAAGAAAGATGTTCCAGTCCCCTAATCATCTTTATAGCCCTTTGCTGTACCCTCTCCAGCAGTTCCTTGTCTTTCTTGAACTGGGGAGCCCAGAGCTGGACACAGTACTCAAGGTGCAGCCTCACCAGGGCAGAGTAAAAGGGGAGGACGACCTCCCTTGACCTGCTGGCCACACTCTTCTTGATGCATTCCAGGATGCCACTGGCCACAAGGGCACATTGCTGGCTCATGGTCATCCTGTTGTCCACCAGGACTCCCAGGTCCCTTTCCACAGAGCTGCTTTCCATCAGGTCAGCCCCTAACCTGTACTGGTGCATGGGGTTATTCCTCCCAAGGTGCAGGACCCTACACTTGCCCTTGTTGAACTTCATGAAGTTTCTCTCTGCCCAACTCTCCAGCCTGTCCAGGTCATGCTGAACGGCAGCACAGCCTTCCGGTGTGTCAGCCACCCCTCCCAGTTTGGTGTCACCAGCAAACTTGCTGATGGTACACTCTGTCCCTTCATCCAGGTCATTGATGAATATGTTGACCAGGACTGGACCCAGTACTGACCCCTGGGGAACACCACTTGTAATGGGAGAGATGGTGTTCCTGGAAGGTGGCTGATGCCTTATTGGTTGCTGCTGGAAGTGGAGTTGGAGCAGGACAATGCGGTAGAGCCGTGCTGGGACAGTGAACCTCCCTCTAGGGATTTTTATTTTGGTAACCTTGGGGAAATTTCCAGTTCACACCATGGGAAAACAGCAAGAATAGGACGTAGGTACGCTCCACTCTGAAACAATTTTTTATGAGGCTTCACCAGCCTCAGCAAACATGATTTATTGCTTCTCAGATCCCTTTCTCCCTCTTGGAGGTTGTAGTAATACAGAGCTGCTCCAGATGGTCGGCTGCCAGGCAGCTTCCATCTGCATATCCCGGCCTTGGGGATGGGATGCCAGCCTGCAGGAACAGCCACAAACCGGCTGCCTGCACTTAGCAGATGTTACTTTTTACTCCAGGTTAATAAAATGACTTGGAAAAACCAGCTCCGTAGGATTTTTTGTGCGTTAGCAAGGACCAGAGAAGTCAGGGAACTTTGGAAATGCACTGTGTGTGGCTGGGATCAAGCTGTCAATAGCTGGGGTTGAGGGGGGAAGTCAAGGGCTTTAAAAATACTTAAAATAAATGACTTTTTATCACAAAATATTTTCAGTGTTCGACAGATATGCACCTCACCTCTCATTTTAGAATGATTTTAGTTTTGGGAGGCTGTTATTGTGTCATGAATACACAGGTCTATCTGGCACAGAACATTTTTCAGTATAGAGAAAGTATAAATCCTCAAAGGAACGGTTTTCCAAGCTGCAGCATGCAAAAGGTAAGAGGAAATAAAAAGTGCTCAAGCAGCACGTGAGCTCGCTTCAAGAGCTAGAAGCAGAGAGACGCATCGCACTTGGAAAAGGGGCCACGGATGGAACCATTCGCCTTGGCAGGCAACGCAAGTCAAAACAGCTGGAGAAACAGCTGCCTGAAATGCACGTGTGTGGGTACTCCTGCTGCCCTTCCTCACACGCTCAAGCTACCTTCACCAGTAAACTTCACAGCTCTGCAGAACTGCCAATGGTGAATCTACCTCGTCACAAGCAATTGAAGCTTAATAGAGCTCAGTTCCTCTTCTGCCCAAGTTCAGGGTTCGGCTTTGTAATAGATTCTGTTATAATTTATGGCAAAGGTTCAGAGTGAGTTGTTTCTAGCTCAGGTGGCCATGGGTATGCGTTATTTTTCCTTTTTAGATAAAATCAGGTTGTACAATTTCTGAACAGGAAATACTGATGCTTAACGCATATTGTTCTCCCCTCTATAATCTCTAATATCAATGCAAAATGATTGCGAGGTGAATATAAACACACTCTGTCTGAACTGGCAATTTTGTTCATTCTTTATACTGCTGTTAGATGCTGAGAACATATATTGCCACAGCAAATTGTGTTCAGTATAGTTATCAAATGTCAGATTTGTGGGCAAAAATACTTAGAATGATGTTTTGAAAGGAACTATGCTATAAGTTGCTATTTAATAGGAAATGTTTGTGATTACGGTCTTGTGATAAAGTTATGTATAAAGAACTTTCCTTGTAAATTGCTTTATATTTGTAATTTTGTGTATTTGTCTTATGTTGTGTTTATGCTGAGAGATGCCTGTCAGAGAATCTATAGCAAATTGAAGGTGAATTTCTTGCAGAGAAATACATAACAGAGACATCAAAGCTTTGTAGAGAAGTATGCTTAGAACAATTTTATTAATAACAAGATAACGTTTGAGCAACCCTAGCACACATCTTTTCAATAAGAAATCGCTAGTGACAAAGCGTTCGTCTGCTGAACAGAGCTTTCCAGCACTTCCCCTGCCCTGCTGGGCTGGCAACTCCTGGGGGCTGCCAGGGGCACCTCTGTGGGGTTTGGTGCCGAGAGCCCCCAGGTAAAGCCCGGGAAAACTTGCCTGGTTTTCAAGGTGGAACCATTAGAAGAGCACTGGAGCACTGTTAGCACTTGGTTTGTCTGCCAAGTCCTTAGCAAAAAAAAAGTGGGTGTATTCAACTGTGAAATGAGGTGGAACCTGGGCTGTAAAAAAACCACCTTCTGCCGTGTAAGTCAGCAAAGACGGTCAGAAAGTTTCTGTGTGTTTAGAAGTGCAGGATCGGCTTGAAACTTGGACAAGAGCCTGGTTAAAAGTGCATTAGAGACATTATCTTGCCTTGGGAGTAAAAAGAGTTGCAAGAGCATTGTATCTAGAGGGGCACGTGTTTTATAGCTACAGTCTATTCAAATGGCAACGTTCACTTTATTTCTAATGGAAATAAACAAGTAAAAAGGTGAAGAACTCACTATTACAACCTGCTTTTTTAAAAAAGCTGTGAGGGAGCACGTTCCAAGACTGGAGTTATTCTGTTTGGGAACACTTGTGAAATATCCAGCGTATCACTATGTCCACGTCTCTTCTCAGCAGAGATGCGTTCCTCCCAAAGTTTTGTAAAGATAAGTCACAATCGTCGCTGGCTCAGGTGAGACGTCATTTTCAGGGACAGAAGTAGGAAAAACAGACACAAAAAATGCTTTCTTCTGCAAAGGAGATACTGAATTTGTCAGCTTGAGCGTAGCAATGAGCTGGTTCTCTCTGCCTGAATTGGCTTCAGTTGCTGTCGATGATGTGAAGAGAACAGAAGTGAACCTGAAACTGCCCACAGCAAAATCTGTTAGAGAGTTACTCGACCAGCATCTCTTTCACTCTGAGACAGATGATGCACTGCCTTTGATAAGCCAATTTCAAAAATTTCCAGATAAAAGGCAGCTTTAAAAGCAAGCGGTGTTGGAGATACGCAACTCTCAAATGGTGTGGTACGGTCTCAACGGTTGTTTAACCTTTTCTTTAGGGTTTAAAGCTGGCATCTTTCCAGCCAAGGACATTTACCAAGCTGAAGTTACTGGGCTGCTATGAGGCGACAGTTGCAGTCTTGGCTGGAAGGCTACCTATGGTTTCACAATTAGTTTTGCATCAAGTGCTGCCCTGAATTGCACTGCTGAAATTCCTATAACTTCATTAGGGTTGACTGAGTTTAGCTAAGGCATTATTTACCCTAAAATTACCTACAGTCAAAAATTTGCTGAATGTTGGGTGTTCAGTAATTAAAGGTGTATTTACAGGAAACAATACAGGCAGAATGGCAGAAGAACAGTAGTTCCCAAATCAGAGCTGCAGCTGCATGAAAGAGAGAAGACGACTGTGAAGAAACTTCAGGGTTACCATGCTGCAGTGTTACCAGAGCAGGTGAAGTAATTCTGAGCTTTCCAGTAGCAAACGCTATGGTCAGGAGAGAAACTTGTGGTTGGCCTTTCACTTGCTAATAATGCTGGTCCCAAATTAATCCCCTGGAGAACACAAGGAGATGGTTTTGTACATTTATCACTCGCATTTGTTAAGTCACCAAGGACTTTTTCTGCCTCTTGCTGTTCTCCTTGCTCTTCCAGCAGCTCTCCTGAAGCACTGTGCTCCTGGAGACAGCGCCTGCTGGCAGAGCTCCTGCTGCTGTGTGCCCTAGCACATCCATCCATCCATCCATCCATCCATCCATCCATCCATCCATCCATCCATCCATCCATCTAGCTATCTATCTATCTATCCGTCCATCCATCCATCCATCCACCTATCTATCCATCCGTCCATCTGTCCATCTATCTATCCATCCATCTGTCTGTCCATCCATCCCTCCCTTCCTCCCTCCCTCCCTCCTCCATCCCTCCCTCCATCCACTTCGCCCCCCTTCCGCCCCGCTGGCACAGGGACCGCGCCCCTTTCTTCTAACCACGCCTCCTTCACCAT
>VFFE01007256.1:23644-63402 GCA_008921705.1 Burhinus oedicnemus
GACCCGGCGAGGGGTCGCGGCTGGCGGGCTCTGTGCCTCTCCGGACAGGGGCCCGCGGCTCCCCTTTTCCAGGCGTTGTTTTGCAGTCATTGTGATCGCTTTCTTCCTTCCCCCGGCCCTTTCAGCTCAGCAGCGTTTATTGTTCCCTGCTCCTTAAATGGGCCGGTTGAGGTCTGGGCGCGGGGGGGGGAGTTTTGGGGACTAGTTCTGAGGTGCGACCATTAGAAATGGGGCTGTGACTGTAGATTGTAATTAGCTTGCCGGTTTCCTCTTCTCCCTCGTCGCATAAAATTTAGGCCAAGCTCTGTTTCTACTAGGTGTACTGTTCAGGACTTTTCTCCTCCGTACCGGAACTGCGGGATTGACTTGAGAGCCCCTGGAGTCTTGGCTCAGGTCCTTCGTATAATCCAGGAGATGCAAAGTGCACCTCTTTTTCAGTTCTGTATCGCAAAGTGCTCTTTAGCTTGGGTGTTCTGAATGTTACGGAAACTGATGCTGACTTGGACCTGCTGTGAAGTCTGCATCAGAAAATATCTCCCTTACCCATTTAAATATGGCTCATACATTTGAATAGAATGCCACAGAGGAGTCTTCCTTATTCTTTCCCCAGTGAGCTACACATAGAGATAATGCTAATGAAGAACCTTCAGGGCACTCTCCCCACTTCTCTGATTTCATGGTAAAGCCTGTTCTGCAATCCCATTTAATACTAGAATACGCTGCAGTGTTGATAGTAAAAAAAAAAAAAAAAGTTTGGATTAAATGCTGTCCTGAATGCACTTCTTGTGACCCCTTTGATTCTGTGATTTTTGAAATTGTGCTTCTAAACATTTTCCTTCACTTCTGAAGTTCAAAAAATTGTAGTGAGCTGCCAGCACAAATTAGCATGCTGCTCTGCTTCAAAGAAGCAAGACTGTTTCTAGTGAGCCTTGGCTTGACACCAGGTGCCAAAAAATGAATTAAAGTAACTTTACCCCAGCCAACAATTATTTTTTTTTTTAATTTTAAAGAGTTTCTTCTGCTTTTCTGTAAAAGATTCACTAAACTGAAAGTCATCTGAGGCCATAGTTCAATTGTACCTTATCTGTAGCAGTAGTGGTCGCTTGGGGAATTCTGCGACTTGTGGTGTCACTGGTACAGTTTTTGGTGATACCAGGCATGAAGCAGATCAGTAAACTTGCCCAGGCAGAAAAAAAGGATCGTGCACAGACTCCCTGATCCAGTTTGGAGTGCGGTGCCACAAATGATAGGACAGCATGTCTGTGGGGAGACGCTGAGCTTGGGGATCATCTCAAACAGCCTGTGAGGATTTGGCTCGTTCAAAGCAGGACTGAGCAAGGTGAAGCAGAGGGGGACTATGTTCAGCTGATATCGCTACAGAGGCAGTGTGTGAGAGATTGATGATGAGTCCTTCGTTAAGCTCTAATGAGGCTCAGAGGGGAAGCAGAATGTAGCTGCTGCAGGAAGGGCTTGTGCTGGCACACCAATTGGCTAGAAGCGCTGTGGGATTGAGTGTACCAAGTAAAGCTTTGCTGTTTCCCCCTGAATTCTAGCAACCTTAAATGGTTTTTTTTTTCTTTTGTTTTGCAACAAGCTGAGAAAAATGTTGGAGTTGCTTAAAAAAATAAAAATCGACAAAGTATCTCATGTTGAGTGTACCTCGGTGTAATAAGATGCTTGTGAATGTTTCTTTGACAGTGGCGATCAAGCCCAGGATGTCTGGATCTAAAGGCATAACCTCTGCTGTCTGAATTGAAAGTTCCAATGATGTTACCTCAAGGGCTATATGTTCTTAGTGTGGTCCAGCTATTAGAAAGGGGTAATTAGTTCACACTACAAAAAACATGTTGGTAGAGACTCCAAATGCATTTGCAATGTGTTTTGCTAGGAGTGTGTCTGCTAGCACTACTGTGTCACCTCCACAAACACCACAAGCAAAGCTGTCAAAAATGCTCTGCTTTTTCGTAGTTCCTATATTGCTGAAGTAGCTGTGATGCTTAGTACATTTTTTTTCTTTACTCTTTTAGTTGATATATCTGTGCTGGCAAAACTTTCTGAGAAACTGCACTATGGCAAAAATCGAACAATTATGAAGCATTTGTTTTAAGAGCTAGCAGCCTCAGAGAGAGAGTATTCTGTATTTGGCTGTTTCACTGTACCAATAGTCCAGAACTTTTCTAATGACTCTTAATAGCTTATGAAAGTTGACTTCGATGGCCTCAGGCTAGGTTCACAGGGCTAGATGCCTTTATCACGGATCTGGCCTAGTGTATATGGGTGTCAGTGTGAGTGGGAGGTAAAAGCTTAAATAGATGGGGCAACATATGTTCTGCTTTCCTTCCAAGGTTCTCTGCTTTGAGCTTTTTAAAATTCTCACAGCTGTATTGCGTTGTCAGAATACTGGATGAAAACATTTTTATGGTTTTCTTTTTAACTATTTGTGATGCAGCAGGTTTCTTAAAATGGGGAGAATAGCGCTTTATGGATAAGTTAAAAATGCTAGTGTGGAAGAAACTTTCCTTAGTACATTTGCTATCCTAAGCAAAGTGTCTTTGAAAAACTAAGAAGTAATTAAGCAATGTCAGATAGTAGTCTCTGGGAGAAAAGGCATGCTTTCTGTGGGCATTCAGGGTAACTGATAAATTCATCTGAATTATTTTCATAAAACTTTGTCTCTCAGGGCTTTACATAGTAGTGAGTGTTTCGGAGTGAAAGCACACCTATGCCATATAGTGCAGATAGCCTGTATCCTGTGTCAGAAGGACCCGAGAAGACAACTGAGCTGTAAGTGCCTTGCGATGGGAGATACAGGGAATCGCAGTGCGTGACTTGGTGACAGGAGTGTTTCAGAAGTGGATTTCTTCAAAACATCTTTTGGATTATGAGGTAGGAAGGGATGTGTTTGGACCCAAGAGGAGCTTGGAAGCTGGGACAAAATTTGTCTGACTCCTTTAATTGGCATATGTGTTTCAGAAGACTAATTGAAAGAAAATTCAAAAGACTTCTAATGTTCAATGTCCTATAATGAATTTGGTGTCTTCCATGCCTATTTTGAGAAGCTGTTTTTAAGTGAATCAGGTGTACTGATTTTTTGAAGAATGCACCAGCTACTGATTTGTGTTGTCAATGTTTTTGCATTAAACTTGCTGTGGGAAATATGTCATTCTATTTCCTTTTGTGGAAACAGAGCTTTGTTGTAAATACTAATGACACTGTCATATGATTTTCTTGGGGCTTTTGTTTTAACTTCTTTGTGATTGATGCAGCTGCTTGGTGGTGTGTTCTATAGTTGTGAAATGTGTGAGATTTGTTTGGCAATGCCAACATGCTCTCCGTTTTTAAAGCTATTCTGCTTGTTTTTTTTTTAATACAAAATGTTTAAAATATGAGAAAGGTTATGCACAGGTGAAAGTAGAAATTAAAATAGATTGTGAACAGAAGTTTTGCTTTCAAGGAAGTTCTCAGAGTTTTTGCCCCGACTTGTTGCTTAAAATTTGGAGAAAACTTAAAACCTTTTTCCATTCCTATATTAAAGAGCATTAATCTTAGCAGCAATGCCTACCTGAGCTGTCAGGTTATGTGTTCTGCTGTTCCTTTCGAAGGGACGCTGCTCCGGAGGGGTCCCCAGACAGTGGTACACACAGGGGGCTGTTGACAGGGCCAAACTGCTGATGGTTTTTTGTGCAGGTGTGGATGGGACCAGAAGTGGAACTGGCTGTCAGTAGTCAAAGCAGCATGACTATTTACCCACGATGTCGGACACCTTCATTGGGCTCCTTCTGCCTACTGGTGTATGTACTCATTTGTCCTGCCTCTCGGAAGTCTCTTAATTTGCCTGAAGGTGGGAGGTATAAGCTGCTTTAGGATGGCGGTCCTGTCTAAGCTGTTCCACCTTGCTAGAAGAAAAACAGTCAGCACAAAGCATATGGCAATGCTTTGCACAAATCTCATGGGTAAAACCAGGGATGGGATGATTTGAGTGCCTGTCCTAGCTCTGAGGACTTAAAAGTAAATGTTTTAACAGATATTGCAGTGTTCAGCATCTCACCGAGTTAGTCCTGTTACGAATGTAGATTTCCATCTTTGCAGGAAAGTGAGGGAAGAACTTTGTTCCTTTAATCTTGGTGAGAAAAATAAACTGAGAGGGCCAATTTCATCAATTTGTATCATTTGGAAATTGCAGACCAGGATTTAGCAACATAACAAATGAAAACAGTGGTACGTTGTAAATGAGCTTGATTACACCTTGGTCAAGCGCAAACTGTTATTACGAGGAGAGTGAGGTTCCATGTCATGAAAAAAATAAAGCAGGATTTTGAGGTGTACGAGTGATAAGGGTTAAATATTAGAATCCTGTAGGTTGAAGAAAGCAAGGATAAACATGTGAATTTCAATCCAGTTCCTTTTTCCTGATCGTTTTTTTGAATCTCATGTGAGTGGTCTGTTCTGGTTTCAAGTTGAATGTGTTCCACGTGCATTTCATTTAGCATCGTGGGAACTTTGATGCTTTTGAATAACTGACCTTATCTGATAATGCTAACGTGAAATATCCAGCAGTAGGTTAAGATGATGATCTGAAATATCCAGCAGGTTTTTACTGTACTGACACAAAACCCAGCTCTCTAAAGCTGAAGCTCTATTTTTGTTATATATTGTTGTAGTATATTTTCTACATATTTAAATAATTCTGTAAGAAACAATTGTGAAACATTACTTTTAAATTGTAGACTTATTTATAGACCTGTTATGGATTGAAAATTAACCAGAAGATTCACACTTGGAGAGCAAAATCTGATGCTAGAGGCTTTGGAGGCAGTTTGGTGCTGCAGGTACCTCATCTGATGCATCTCTGGGTGGTCCTGCCTTGTGCCCCTGCTGCAGCTCCCTTGGCAGAGCTAATGCTTGTGGGATTGCAGGATGATTTCTTTCATGCTGCTTATCTCATGGGAAGCTAACCCACTCAGTAATGTTTTTATCAGTTTGCTAACTCACCCTGTGGCTACACCTTGCTATTGCTGTCACAGGTGGAGGCAGGAATGATGTGGCTGGAGGTGAGCTGAGGGAAAGCAGGAATGCTTCTCCCAGCAGCTGCTGGGGATGGAGCATCACACTCAATGCAGCAGGACCAGGGCAGTGCTCCCACTTCAAACTAGTCATGTGTCCAGGTGCCTTTAAAGAGGTCTTCCTAGGACTGCAGTTCTCCAGCTAGCTTTCCACCTGTCTAGGAGCTGAATAATCCACATAAATTCATGAAGGCATGAATTCAGCACTACAATAAGGTAGGGAGGGGGAAAGCTTTTGTCTCAGCTCTGGAGGAACCAAAACACTGGCCTGCATCCTGCTCACAGATGTTATCTGGCTCCTGAAGGAAGCCAAGAGGGAGAAATGGATTGCTCTTCTGCCGTGTTAACTTTTGGCTTCTCAGTGCCTGACTCTCGGGTAGCTTCAGTGTTACGAAACAGGCATGGTTCCAGGCAAGTTTACGTCTGCCCACAGATTTTGAATAGAACTGAGGAAGTGAGTAGCACATCTGTTATTTAAAGAAAGCCGTGAGTGGCTCTAGAATCCTACAGACATTGGCATGTATTCTGTGTGTATATATATATTTTTTTTAGAAGCTGATTATCCACCACAGTGCCAGTGTTGATGTGTATTAATAGTTTATCCCCCTGCCTCCCCTCCCTGATCATCTTTCTGCTCACTGCTAGTGAGTAACTTTTTAAGTAGTAGCAAGTGGAAGTTACAAAATACACCTGTGGTTGTAGTGGAAGTTACAAAATACACCTGTGGTTGTACTGCTATCATTTACTAACAACTGTATTTTATTGCCTGTTTATGTTGGAAACTTATAATAGGAACAGAATGTAACCAGTTTTGTCCTCTTTAATGTTGAATTTGTAATTTATCAGTGATGTTGTTAAATCTAGAAATTTAAGCTGGGCTCTTGTGTTTGCTGTTTTAAGCTTGTTTTTATACAGTGGAATTAAAGTATTTCCATCAGGGCCTATGCCCTAAGAGAAATATTTTATATAAACTAAAGACTTCTCAAGCTTACACTTTCAAACTGGAAATTATGAATTAAGCACTTAAGCTACGAAAGATTCAAATGATAAATCTAGTTAATTCAGCAATATTGAATCTGAATTTACTAGATTGCTTGAGTTGCCTCCATGGCTATGCAAATCAGACCAGTCTCTTGAGGCTGCTCACATTTGTCATGGAGGAGTAATGGTAAGTGTGTAAGTGTTCACTGTCTCTGTTCTTCATTAGACTTGGGGTATATAAAATGTCTTTAATAGTGGAAGGGCTAGTGTGGGGAGTCTTGTAGTCCAGGTGGGACTGAGTCTGAAAATTTTGTCCTTAATGTCCAAACAGGGAGTTTTATTATTTAAAGGAGAGCAGTAATGAGATGATCATGTTATCAGCTATCTTGGAGTTGGTGGAAGTGTCATTCGCTCAACCGGTTATCTTCATGGTGGTTGTATTCCTTGCCACGAGAGAGCCTGGCCCGTATCTTTGCAAGCGGGCTGATCTTTTTCAGGAATGGTTTAGTAGCTTACCTTAATGTAAGGTTGAATATGTGGAGGAATTTGCTGTGAGGCTCTAGATGGGCTGTGGTACAACTCCCCTAGCATCGCCTTTTAGCAAGAAGGTAGAGACCCTGAGGTTTTGTTCTCCTACCACCATTTCTTAATTTTAATATTTTTTGCTTAATGCTCTTGCTGATCTGTGTACCTGATGGCATTTAAGAGCCACAGTGACGGACCAAGACCTTAGTATGACAGTGCTTCACATGCACAGAACAAAAAGGCAGTTTCTGTTCCCAAATCTTGTTATGCTACTGTAGTCTGTCTTCCACGTGTTATTTTTCTGGGGTTTGTGTGTGGCGGTGGGTGGGTACAACGGAACAAAAAAACGGTTGACATCGTTGACAACATCTTAGTGAGTGTGTAGTCTAACTTTAGCCTGCGGTGGTAGCGTTTTTCTCTTTGGAAATTTGGAGCCTTTAGGGCAACGTGCTGGATTTTACCAGCATCTCTTGCCTTCCTTGAAGGGCAAAGGCTTGTGTGCTGTGTTAATATCGGTGCTTGTGTGGCTGTCCCCGCTTGTGTGGCTCTGAGTTATGTCTTTCACCTAGCTCTTCACCTAGAAAATTACTTCCCTAGAAAGGGCTGAGGAGATGTAAGCAAGACTTGCCCTCCTCTTAAAATTCATTCCTTGGGTGATGACGAGTGTGCCAACAGCCTTAGTTTCTTTTGGGATGCTGGTAGGGGCTTCTTGTCTGGTTTTGCTGTTGGCCACCATTCCCGGTTTGTAGGAGGAGAAAATATTTCAGTAAGAGGGCTGTAAACCTTACCTCTGGCAGCTTAGACAATTATGTGAGCTCTTCTGCAGGATGCCAGCCAAAATAAGCTGGAGTAGTTGAAACAGCCTAAATAATCACTCTTTGTATCGGTTGATCCTGAGTAAATAGGTTAGTACTTAAGAGCAGCTCAGCTGGTAGCCTTCTGGCAGAGAGCAGGGACAAGCAGCTGAGGGTGCTGAGCTCTTCCGCGGCACAGCTGTATCTAGAGGAGGAGATCCAAACTGGGGAAGAGGTTCACAAGCTAGAAGGCTGCTCGACAGGCAGAAATGTGGCTTCTGCCCTGCAAATAACCCTGCCATTCCAAGGGAGGTAAGAGAATCCCAGTGCATCGTCCTTGCAGGGAATGAAAGCATTTTCTGGTTAGGCAGGAGCGATCTGCTGGTGTGGAGTGAAAGAAGTGGTGGTTAAATGTAGACATGTTTTTTGGGGATACAGGGGATGGCAGTAGTGCTAGCCCTGTTCTGACAGTGCTGCCAGGCGCCGTGGGACATGATGTGGGGTGACTGTGCAAGTGTCCTGTCTTCCCCACCTGTGTACAGAAGGGTCCATGCTCTGGTTATAACCAGCTCCCATTACTAGTTCAGATTGTTTATTCATTAGTAAAATTAACGATAGGAGGGAGTTGGGCTGGAAAATACGAATGTGCAAAGGAAGAGAGGTTGCATGGCAACACTTTACAGTCCCGAACATGGAGTCAAGAATAAATAATGGTGGAAAAAGAAACAGGAGAAGGAAAAAATGAGTGGGTTGGAGGAAAAAACGCTATCTTTGTATTGACTTTGTTGTTTCATTGCCATCCCAGATGCATCTAACAAGTCTGCCGTTGTTTGAGATTTTAATTACTGAGAGCCTTTCACAAGGGCCCCCACTGTAATGCTGCGTGCGGCTGGAGCAGCCTGACACGGCTTTGCAGAGACACAGGTTATGCAGAACGCTCTGATGGGGGGTGGTGGATCTTACGCCTCGTTTTAGAGAGCTTCTTGCTGCCAGGAACGACCTTCTGACTTCTGGTCTTTCTGGCTTTCTTCACCAAAGTGACCCAAGAGGCTTCCTGATGACTTGTCTGTGTCATCCCTGACACATTAATATTTTTTTAAATGTGGAACATGCGTCTTGCTGATGGCTGGCATACATAGATATGCATCTATAAAAAGCAAAATAATTTGACACATTTTAAGGAGGACTATCAAAAGGAAGACAGCTTCATGAAATAAGATTGCAGTAGCCTCTCTAATCTTCGGGTAACTCCTTTGTTTTGGTTAAGAAGTTTGACTGTCCCGTGGTGCTCCTTATCTGTTACTATTGGTTAACTCGCAGTTTCCTATGTGATTTTGTTGTCAGTGTCGTTTCATTGTTCTAACTGAATGAGTAACTTCAGGTTGGCAAGGGCTTGTAATTGAAAAAATACTGTTCATTCATTGAATTACAGAAGTGACCCTCACGTACTGGTGTAACTGAATGTGAGAACACGGGTTGCCAAGTGTAATGCTTCAGTTTTTTTCTTTTCTGAGACAAAACGCAGAGGAAGCGAAAGCCGGTGGCGTTGTTGCCGGCATTTCCTCACTCTGCTTCATGTTGGAATGAATAAAAAACATGACTGCCATTGCAAACGACAATGCTGCTAATTGCTCTTTACATTTTGGGGTAACTGGCTGCTTTTTTCCTTTTCAATTGGACACGCTATCTTTTCAACATTAAAAAGAAAAGCAGTGTCTCCTACCAACTCCTGCTCCCCCATTGTTAATTCTAGCCAACCTTTCGCTGTAACTCCGTGCTATTGCAGCTCTGTTGTGACTGGTGCTCTTTCTGCAAGCCCAGCCTGATAGCTTCCTGCTATGACAGCAACTGTGGGGGGAATTGATGAAAAGCGTGCTTGGCTTAGTATTGTGATGGAAGGTATTACTTCTGTTTGGACTTCTGTACCTCCTGTGACTTGTATGCCTTTAGTGATTTACTTAAAATTGTGACTCTACTTCTGGGATATACAGAGAGACTGTCTGACTAGTTTAAAAGCAAAAGTTAGCTCTGGCTTTTTGTCATTCCGCACTATTGTTGAAAGGGATTTTTATTTGAAGCTGTGGTCTTGCAGAATTGTGTATGAAATACTTTGTATACATGGAAAAGAGCAGGACGCCATGGATTTGTAGTGAGTTATGTGAACTTTCCCTCCAGGCAAGCAGTGGGGCTATCCAATTTTCCACTCACAGTGGAGACAGAGCTCAAAGAGCTGCAGAAGCCAACAGTTAACTCTGTTGGAGATGCCATACCCTGCAGTTCTTTAAAATAACATTGACAGTGAATAATAGTGTGCAAACGTGTGTGACAATTTTTTTTCTCTTCCTGAACCTTGTTCTAGATGTCAAAATTAACCTGGACTACTTGGGAATGGCGAAACATAGCCCTGGGATCCTGCCATGAACAGTAAGAAAGTTGAGATGCTTTGTGTATGCAAATAATAATCTTTTTTTTAATGGTTAAACCCCAGTTCCTGTTCGATTAACATGAATGAGGCAACGCATTGTGTAGTTCAATGTGGATGTGCTCCCAGGTTTTCATGCAGTAAAGAGGCAGTACAGTGAGTCAGAGGGGTGGCTCGGTAGGGGAGCACTCTTTGGGAAACAATACTGGGGCAGTCTCTGCAGCCAGTATCTCACTGCAGGTGGGAAGGCTACTGTGGGTGGTGCACTATGAAATGATTGAGGTGGTAGCTGAAGGATGCTTTCCTGTGATGTGGAATTACATTGTGAGGCTCCATTGTTATCTAGTGTATAATTATATTGAGACTCCAGTGTCATGGGATATCTTGAATGCAAATTAGTTTGAAATGGGGTTAGACAAATTAGTGGGACAAAAAAGTGAATTGCGGAGTGGTAAAGACTGCATTTGGGATGCAGTTTGTGGGAGGAAGTCCCTAAAATGCTGGCTGAGGGAAGCTGTCAGAGCGCAGTGTCGTTTTGCTCTCACTGCTCCTGAATCGACTGCTGTTAGACAGTAGCTTGGCTAAATAGGTCTTTGTTCTGACCTTTCATATCCGGCTTGTGTGTGGTGTTTTCCTTATATGAAACAGCATTGAATACATGTTGATTAAATGGTTTATGCATCCAAGAAAGCAGGCACCTTTAAAGATATTCTTGAGTGTTGATCAAAATACTCTGATATTTTTGTCTTGTTGATAGCCTGCAACTTTCTAGTTTGAAGGATACATAGATAAATATTTATGTACATACATGCTCTGTATTCTTTATATAGCGTTTTCCAGATGTTGCAGTAGGCATCCTTAAATTGATGCATTGAAAATTATTCTGATGAATTTTCCCAGTGCAAAATAGATGACTTATGAGAGACTGTGAGTGAGTAGCATGCTTGTAAAGTGTAAATTTTCAGCAGATGCTGTTGATGCTGTTTGTCAGCCTTTACTGGGACAGAAATTAGAAGGCTTTTGTATTGTTAAATATCGTTATTTGGATGTAGTCAATTGGAAATGAACAGCTCTTGGAATCTCTTGTATCTAAACTCTTCACAGCATTTTAAATGCTTAATGTGCAAATATTCAAATGAAAAATACTTCATTTTCTTTTGTAGAACTCTCTGGCAATGTCATGTTTAATTCTTCCATGGGAGCAGTGTTTTACCCAGGGCTTTCAAAAACTGGTTGATATACTTGAAATGTTAGGCACTGGTAATAACTTGAAAATCTCAGAATTCTCCTTTGATGAACATACTGTAATTGTTAAATTGTTGTGGATCAAATTATGTAGCCTTCAGTCATTTATTAGAACAATTAATAAAGACACGGGAAGCTGTTTACTTCTTTGTACAAAATAGTGCATATAACACAAGGAGATACTGCTAAGACTGATTGCTTTCAGCTTTTTGAGAAGTTTGTTCAGCTTAGCTGAAAAAGATAAATGTATATATTTGTAGATTATTAAATAGCTTTGAAATCTTACCAGAATGCGGCTAAAGCTTCAGTTTACTTTTTCTGATCATGGATAGACTGAGCTAACAACTTACGTTGTGCTGCTCAGAGGTAAAACATTCATTCATTTTAAACTGTCCTATTTAGCAAGCTTCACTGTTTGAAAGGTAAGGCAGGGAACTTTGCTGTTCACAGGTTTGCTCTGACGAAACCTTGTCATTTCTTGTGGAGTTGAGAACAAATGTACATAACGTCAGGGAACAATCATGCATGTACAGTGTAGCTAGGAATTTTGAAGATGGAAATGATTCTTGGTACAAGTTGAGACATCTAGAATGATCTTGGCTTTTTTGTTCCCTGCCAATCTCTAAAGGTTGCGTGGCTTCTCCGCTGGCTCTTCTTTTGAGGTGGTAATTGGAGCCAAAAGAGCTGGGCTGTTGTAGCGGTGTTCAAGGTCTTCATGTTTGGGAGGTTCTTCATGTCCATTTCTAGGACAAATAGCATTAGAAATCCAAATCTCATCTTTGCTATTAATCCTGTAGTGTTAGAAAATGTCCACGTGCTACTAAGTAATAAGCTAAATTACTAACATGTGAAACGCATCTTATTTAACTCTCATGTCATTCGTTTGGCTTATGATAAGCCAGCAAGTGGTGTGTGCTGTGCTCTGGATAGCCTCATGACCGGCTGTTTCTTGAATTATCAGTTCAGTGGTTGTGTCTTTTTAAGGTATGCTCAAAATATCTGGTAGAAAACAAAGGAAAACTAATGCCTTTAAGTTGGTCTGCAGCCTGGCATTCCCTTAGCTTCCACCTTTACCTGTTAACAGCCCTCCAAAATTAGTAAGCTTGCTGACGATGATTGGTGTTTGAAATCATGCTGACTAACTTGATCCAGAAGCATTTTTCCCAGGCCTTTATTTGCATATGTAGATTTTTTTTTCCAAGGATGTAGTTTAGATAAAGCCTGCAGGTGAAGGATGTGGCTGATGAAAATAACAGCAGGTGGGAAGGCTCAGAGTTTAGTGGAAAGTGATTCCAAGGTGGCATGTCACATGGATACTTGAATAGTAGCTTAAGGAAATACCATGGATTTAATTTCTCAGTGAAGCAGGTGGCTTGGATACTCTTGGCATATGATAGAGAAGGGTACCAAAAGGTTTTACAGCAGGATATGGGAAAGTGGGCTTTAATGTTCTGAGCTTTTTTGCTTTTATTGTCAGATAATGTATGCTGGCTATCCAAAAGTCACTTCTGAAGACTGGAAGATTTCAGTCTACTGAAGTGTACATTATTTTACTAGGAAGCTTCATAGGATTTTACCTCCTGTTGTTATCACTTTTTTTCAGTCTGGTGTGCACTGGCCTTTTCATTAACCATTTCAGAGCAGTATTCAGTTGATGCCTCTAAATCTGTGGCATACACTCCCCAGAACGGAGCTCCTGGTAAAGGGAAACAATCTGTGTAGGCCGAGAGTCACAATTCTGTACTTTCAGGGCTGTTGATAGATAATGATTAAAAACTTTCCTCCAGTCATAACCAGAAGCCCACACTGCCTTTAACAGAGGAGTGGCATGAAGATGCTTGTTTTATTGTCTGGACACCCACAGACAGGAGTACGGGCATTACCATCGGTAGGGACCTGCTCCGATTGTGGCTGTAGGAGGTCAACAACATTTTAGGTAGCTGCCACTGCCAGACCATCTGGGTGCTGTGCATGGCTCTGAATAGTGCTTGGAGCTGCAGGTGCGGATGAAGAGATGGTGCAGATGTTTGGGCCAAGGGCAGAAGAGAGAGAGCAAGCAGTGCTGCTGTCCAATCAACACGGCTGATGTGAACCCAGGAGAGTTACTGACCTGACAGGTCTGCATGGCTCTGGCAGGGAGCTGACTTGTTTAATTTGGGCTTTCTTGGTCCCTGCTGCCTCTTTGTCCCCTCCCTGTGCTGGCACCTTAAACTCACTGCCCTTGCAGTGTGTCACCTGCAGCCCCCTCCTTGTCCCCCTCTCCTCTGGTCCCAGGCTGGGATTGCTGTGTGTGGAGCTGGTCTCGTTCGGGCTCAACCTAATGGGATAAAAGCCCCTTCATTCCCTGAGGCTGGGTTTTGCTATGCTGTAACTGCTGAAGCTCCCGAATCTGAGAAAATAATATAGGGGCATCCAGTATGGCATAGCTTTTTCCTGCTGCCTGTAGTGCCATTTTAAACTGCAGGTGTTTAACTTGGATGTGATTTATATGCAGTGTATTAATGGTTTGATCTTCAGAGAACTGTTTTCTCTTGCTATGTGAGTGAAATACTACACTGAGAGGCTTATTTTTTAGGCATAAAATATTACTGAAGACTTCTAGGCTTGTGTAAATGTGCTGAAGCTTCGTTTATTTTGTGTTCCTAAAATACGTTGAATAAAATTTTTATTGAACATATTTTTAAAGTACATTAACAAAGGACATTATGTAATTGCAGTTAACGAGCATGGTAGCATTGCTTTTGGTGGGCAAAACTTACTCATTTAATACAATTACTAGATTTCTGTTAGGATAAGATCTGTTCTGCTACCTAGAGTTGTATTTCAACAGTTTATTCACTTCCTTTAGGACACTGAGTTTTTCAAAATGCAGTAGCTTGGTTGACTGAAGTAAATTGGTAGTTTCAGTTGTATCTTCTGTAGTCTAAGATATGGTGCTTTTTTTGCGTGTGGACTTGATTTTTATTGAAAATGTTTAAATACTTATATACTCCTAGTTTGTAGGTGGAAAATAGTAATGATTCTACTTGTTAATTATTATCAGGTGATATTTGATGTATGTTAATGCTGCTCTCAGGTAATGCAACTGTGATGCCTGTTATAAAAACTGGGAGGTTATGCTAATGTCCAGAAATGTGTGCAAAGTTCAGGCTGAAAACTGCCTACATCAGGATATTCTACATCCTACTTTTAAGATAAAAATGCCTTTTTAGGCATACACTTCTCTGTATTTAGAGAGAGAGTTGTCTTATTACTACTTCTTATTTAGAGATTAAAGCAGGTTTTTTTTGAGAGTATAGTTTAATGTCAGATTTAATCAGCTGCTGCTAAAAGGGGCAATGCTGCTGCCTTCTGCCCTTGGCTTGGCTGCTGGGTGGGGGCCGGGACATGTGGGTGGCCATGCTGGGGGCTGCTTGCCCTCTGACAGCGTGTGCTGCTGAAGGGGGCAGCTCCTGGTTTGTCAGGTTCGGCACAAGGCAGGCGAGTGCTCGTTAGGTCAGACCAAGTGAAATGTGGAACTGTGTCCTTCATTAATGTTCCCAGCCTAGAATCTGGCGTCTTGCTCCCTGTGGATTTAGTCAACAGTCTGTTTTTCAGCAGTTCTGTGTTGCTGTGGTTTCATTGGCTACTGTGCTGGAGGAAGGACTGCATTAATGTTGTCGGTCAGGCTAAAGCACAGCATCTTATCACAGAATGGTTTAGGTTGGAAGGGACCTTAAAGATCATCTAGTTCCAACCCCCCTGCCGTGGGCAAGGACACCTCCCACTAGACCAGGTTGCTCAAAGCCCCGTCCAGCCTGGCCTTGAACACCTCCAGGGATGGGGCAACCACAGCTTCCCTGGGCAACCTGGGCCAGGGTCTCACCACCCTCACAGTCAAGAATTTCTTCCTGAGATCTCAGCTAGATCTCCCCTCTTCCAGTTTGAATCCATTCCCTCTCGTCCTGTCACTACATGCCCTTGTAAAAAGTCCCTCCCCAGCTTTCCTGTTGACCCTTTCAGATACTGGAGGGGGCTGTAAGGTCTCCCCAGAGCCTTCTCTTCTCCAGGCTGAACAACCCCAACTCCCTCAGCCTGTCCTCCCAGCAGAGGTGCCCCAGCCCTCTGGTCATCTTCGTGGCCCTCCTCTTCCAACTTTGTGATTTCTGAGCACCATGTGAAAACAACTTGCCTTCTGGAGAAATGACGTGTTTGCTGAGGTCTCTCCTCTGACCAGACGAGTGTATTTGTCATGTTTGCTGTATGCTCGGATGTTTGCCACTGAGGATGGGTGGGCTTGCTCATTTAATGGCTTCCTAGACTGTGCCCCACAGGCTTTATGGTATGCTCTGTGGCATGTCTTGTGTCACCCATTCACTGTTGTTTCTGAAGAGCCGGCAGTAACTGGTACAAGTAACCTACGTAAGCCATGGGCAGTGTCTGTCAACTCTGAAAAACCTAGAGCATTCTGACAGAAGATGAAATATAGGCATAAAAATCAAACAGTTTCACAGGGTGTCTGCTATATGACTTGTGCACTGGCATATGACCAACCCATGTAGTGTTTTTATTTATTTTATGGAGTTGGAATTAGAAGCAGTTTAACTTCTCAGTGAAATGATAATCAATTTTATATGGGTCTTAACCACACCCCTTTTAAATTCTCATCCTAAATTCATGCCGAAGGTCGTTAAAACAAATATAATAGGTTATATAGGAAATGAATCATTATTCATAAATATATGTACTTGCTTTTGCATATTTGAAAGAATAGTGGCAAAATATAACAGCAGCAACAAGAGCAAACACCACAAACCAAAGAGGTCTGAGGAACTTGCACAGCAGTGAGAAATTCAGCCCCCAGCTCCTGGCAGGGGGAGGCAAGTTAGTGCTGGTGATGAAATTTGTCCTTTCTGTGGATATAGTGATTAGCTGTAAAGTTGTAAGTGGAGGTGTGAATTTCTCGTATTTGCATGTTGGGCAGGTAGAATCAACGATGAGGATGGAAAAGTTGATAGCAGCTCCACTGTTAAAGTTGAAAGTTAAATAAAACTTTTCTGAGTATGAAAAATCTTATTTTTACCATGGAATTTGAACTATCTGAGTTTCTGTGGTAATGAAACTTGGGAAATATTCCACATGCACTTGCTAAATTTTGTACTTTATTGCAAGAAAATCTGTCAGTTGCCAGTTTTAGAACTTGTGTGCATCAGCTTGCCCATCCTGCACTATTTGTTTTTATAATCTTTAGTTTTCTCCTGTGTACAGGGTAAAGAAAACAACCTGTAGCATTTCTAACGATTTTCAAGCCAGCCATGCAGCTCCAGAGAGGTAGTTTCTTTTGTCCCATCAGCAGTGGTTTAAAAAAAAAACCCAAACAAAAAAACCCAGCAAAACACCACAACGAAACAAACCAAAAAACCAAAACAACCCAAATTTTAAAAGATACTGTGTAGTATATTATACTGGCTCAGTTTTCTTTCACAAGCAAAGTAATGTGAGTGGATAACATAAGCTGTTTTGCTAAAACCTTGTCCCAGAGAAACTTTCAGGTGAGGGGAGGAGATATACAGGTGGAAGGGATTTAATTTTTAAAGTCACTCTAATAGCTTTTTATTTATAGAATCATAGAATAGTTTGGGGTGGAAGGGACCTTAAAGACCATCTAGTTCCAACCCCCCTGCCATGGGCAGGGACACCTCCCACTAGACCAGGGTGCTCAAAGCCCCGTCCAGCCTGGCCTTGAACACCTCCAGGGATGGGGCAGCCACAGCTTCTCTGGGCAACCTGGGCCAGTGTCTCACCACCCTCACAGTCATGAATTTCCTCCTGAGATCTCATCTAAATCTCCCCTCTTCCAGTTTGAATCCATTCCCCCTCGTCCTGTCACTACATGCCCTTGTAAAAAGTCCCTCCCCAGCTTTCCTGTTGACCCTTTCAGATACTGGAGGGGGCTGTAAGGTCTCCCCAGAGCCTTCTCTTCTCCAGGCTGAACAACCCCCACTCTCTCAGCCTGTCTTCCCAACAGAGGTGCTCCCGCCCCCTGATCATCTTTGTGGCCTCCTCTGGACCTGCTCTGAGTTTGAAATGAGGCAACAGAGTTAGAGTTATCAGAAGTAGCACTGACTGTATGTAAATAGTTTGGCCAGTCCAATATGTTAAACAGTCTCTGGAAGAAGGTGAAGCTGATCTTTTCAGGAGTTCAGGTCTGGTTTTGTTGGATACAGCACAAATTTACAGTGTGCTACTAACACTTATTTCTTCAAAAACTTCAGGAAACTTGCAGCTGAGTTGACTTGGAGTGACCTGTTTAAGGAAATTATGTAAAATGGAAGGATTAAAAAAAAAAAAAGATTTTTATTTGTAGTTCATATTTGAAAGGTCAGGTTTTCTTCCCAATCTTTAAGCAAGCTGGAGTGAGCAGTGTAGTTGATATGTACAGATAAGCAACCCTGTTAAAGACCACATCAAAGGAACATGGTTTTGACCTCACTGAGCAGGTGTATGGAAAGAAGATGCTTAATTAGATACACAAACCCATCTGTAGTGTATGCTTGCCCAAGAGGAGGCTAACTTCATTTATTTCTTAAATGAATTTAATCCTAACCTTGGAGTTTTGTGAAGCTCAGGGCCACCTGTCTTTTGATGCCTTCACGTGGTTGTGCAGTGTATTTGTCTCATCAGAGAAGCCTGTGCAATGCCCACGGGATGATGAAACAAGCAGCGAGACTGCAGTATCCATCCTAATGATGTTAACCATGCTGCACATCGTGTAGGACTTTGCAAATAACTATTTCTGAGCATGATGGTAGGAAAGCAGTTCAGGTGTACACGATACTTTTTGAACATGTTAGTTTTATGACGGAGGATAGATTAAACATACCCTATTTACTCAGCAGACTTCTTTAATAGATGAAAACATGAAGTTTGTTTGTTTGCCCCTGTACTCAGCGCTGGTGAGGCCGCAGCTTGAGTACTGTGTTCAGTTTTGGGCGCCACAGTATAGGAGGGACCTTGAGGTGCTAGAGCGTGTCCAGAGAAGGGCAACAAAGCTGGTGAGGTGTCTGGAGAACATGTTTTATGAGGAGCGGCTGAAGGAATTAGGATTGTTTAGTCTGGAGAAGAGAAGGTTGAGGGGAGACCTTACTGCTCTCTACAACTGCCTGAAAGGAGGTTGTAGTGAGATGGGCGCTGGTCTCTTCTCTCAAGTAACTAGTGATAGGGCAAGAGGAAATGGGTTCAAGTTGTGCTAGGGGAGGTTTAGGCTGGACATTAGGAAAAGATTTTTCACTGAAAGAATTATCAAACATTGGAACAGGCTGCCCAGGGAGGTGGTCGAGTCACCATCCCTAGATGTGTTTAAAAGTCATGTAGATGTGGTGCTTAGAGACATGGTTTAGTGGCAGACCTGGTAGAGTCAATGGTTGGACTAGATGATCTTAAAGGTCTTTTCCAACTTAAACAATTCTATGATTCTGTTAGTAAAACAAGAGGATGTCCTGAGGTGCGGGAACATCAGGAGTTAGGAACAACCTTATTCTACCAGCTGCCCTCCCATCGGTGGGAGGGAGCGGGCAAGTAAGATGCTGTCTGTGTTATTGCAAAGCACATGCTGAAGTTATAATTCATGCTTACAAATATTGTGTGCGATTTCCTTCCACTAAATGTTGAAATCTACTTTAACAAAGTAATATTTTAGACAGGCTCCTAAATTAGCATTGCTTGTGACCTACTCTCTGAAGTCAGAATTTTATTTGTAATGGTACAGAGCAGTTGGAGGGGAGAGCATGATTTGCGGAAGTTTCTGTTTTCTGTTATATAAAAACTGACCTGTTATTTCAAATCTGTTGCATAGATTTACTCGTTTGAGACCGTGTCTGAAAATACTTATTTACTTTTGTATGTTAAAAGTATTAATAAAGAAGTAGGAATTTCTGCCTTGGGCTGTGACTTAACAGTAAATTGCTTTAAAGAAATATCTGATTCATACAGTGACTAATTTTTTTATCATTCATTTATGTTTATCAATGTAAAATATATAAAAGATCAAAAATCAGAGTGTGGCTTTTTTCAGGGGTATTGAATAGTTTGTTTTGCAACGCTTGCTGCTGAATGATGTCAGCAAATTGAAATTTTACAACTTTTTCACTGTCCCTTCAAGTGGAGGTACAAGTTCACAAACTTGAATATAGTCTGTAGTCTTTCATTTTGGTTAATGGCTGTAAGATATCATACTCTTGATACACAAAAAAAATTGAATAAGGACTTTTTTATCAACTATATTAGATCTTAAAAATGGAACTCATTAAAATTTTGGCCTTTTCTGTACAAACTAATTTGATTACATCTTGCACATAAATAATTCGAGCCGTTTCTCTCCCTCTTAAAATAAAAGGTGTCTTTTAATGATTCACAGCTTCCATTTTAGTAAATTGTTCATGGGGTAGGCAGGCTCAGGAACAACTGGGTTAAACCAAGAGATTATTTGAAAAATCTAGGGCATGTGCTCTCTCTGTTCACTTGATTAGTTTTCATAATTCATCCTTGTTTCCGCAGCAGAGAGCAGTGTAATCCATGCAAACAAGAAGCATTTTCTTTATTTTTCCTCCTTTATCTCTGTAATTTTACTGGAGAAAGTTAGTGAAATGGGTAAAAAAGTCATATGTGAATGTTGAGAATGAATCTTGGTTTGTTTTGTGAAAATCCATGGGATCTGAGAGGCAGATGCTATTTCGGGATGTCTGTCTGTGAGACTGCTTCAATTCTTTTCTGTTTGACTACAGGTGCATGAAGAACAGAGGAGATATTTCTGCTTATCAGAGATGATGTGGAGAGACACTTTGTAAGTAACTGACACGTGTTTTCTAGAATGCCTGAAATGCTAATGTGGGAATTAATTAATTCCCCCCCCCCCAACTTAGAATCTAACTGTGCCATTTGCTTAACTGTTTCATTTGGTTCTGGAAAGCTGTGAATATAGAGCCCTTCATGGAAAGCTGAGACAAAGCTGATTGTTGAAGTAAAGAGCTGGAAGACCAAGCAATAGAATATGTGTGGTTTCAGAAATGATTAACCATGACACCTAAATGTTCTATAGTGATCAGTCTACCGAAGGCTTTTACTGTTGACTGCTGAATGTGTTCTGGACATCAGTAAAACCCCTGACATTGGGTGTATGGGTATCCTTTAGTAGGGTTAACTCAGTGCTTCTAGAAGCTCTTCTGTCGAGCTTACTGGTGCTACCTATTCGACATGACAGGTTATTAATACTTCATTGTCCTTGTCTAATTTTGATTAGAAGTCTAATATATTTACCATAAAGAAGATGTGACTAGTAGCAGTCAATAGAAGTTTTTCTGAAAGTTTTCAGTTCCTATCTGCTGTAACACAGCAGTATTCTGGGAACATGCAGCTAAACTATGCTCCCAAAGTATTACAGGAAAGGAAGAACCTCTATGATAGAATATAGCTGTACCTAAATAAGTACTTAAAGGATTTACTTTTGTGGAAACAAAGTCATTTTTTTATGATTGTGATTAGGTGATGCAGTGTATTATTTGTCAGATGGACTCCGTAAATACGGTATGTTTCTAGTGCTGTAGACTCATCAACCAGCTCTTTCATTTGGGGCTATTAGTCTCCGTGTTTCCATTTTTTTCCCAAATTTCCAGTAAAAGTTGAGAATGAAAACAGCATGTTATTTTAGGATTTTCCGTGATAATATTCGTGCTTGCTTTTTTTTTCTTTTAAGTATAGTATGAGTAACGTGGTCTTGAGTGTTTTCTTTTAAACCATAAGCTTTGATACTCTGGGGCTAGTGCTTTGTTCTAATGATAATTATCTAGGAGAATGGTGTCTTTGTGGACAACTTCAGTGCTTTTCTTGGCACTGAAGAGCTCAAGTTAGCAGAGCTGCTGTTACCTCAGGCACCTCTATTTCTAAATTTTTTTTTGCATTTGTAGTATTAATGCCACACCATGAAAATTCTGTTCTTTTTTTAAACTGAAAAATAACCTTTTTTTATAATAGATTAGTAATTGCTTAAACTCTTAGCTAGGAACCAGTTTGGGTTCTTACATGGGATTTGCCTTTTTTGTTACCTAGATCTAAGGAAAAGGGTTTTGTAAGTGGTTTCCCTCATCTTGGAGCCCTTTGCGTATTTTCATAGATAATGGTTTTGTGATTTGTAGTTTAGTAACTATTTTTTAAAAAGTGTCATTTATGCTTAATTTCCTCATTCTAGGATGAGGTTCGGCATCTGCAAATAGTGGCTGGTAGTCTGTCTTGCTTTCAGTCAAGAGAAAAATCTGCTTCAAGATAATATGGGCTTGTGGTCATCTTTCCCTTGGCTGCTTCCAGGCTCTGCTTTGCCAGTTCAGGAAGGCTGTGGGAGGATTTCTTTACAACAGTGTCCTGGCCCAGGTGCTGGATTTTTTTATGAAGCAGCAGGGGAGATCCTTGTGCTGATCCGGCTGACTTACCCAGGAGATAGTGTTGATTTGATTTACTCTGTGCCCTTGAGATCACTCTTTTGTGGCCAAAGTCCATGAAGACTTTGCCACAGCTGGCTGAGTAGCAGCGATACTATGGAATATTATTTAATAATAATATACCTTTTTAAGAATAATAATTGATATTTTTTAATAAAAATATTACATTCTGTGATACCTTTTGTGAGTAACCAGAGTAGTGGATTATCTGATTCCTCGGTCATGGCACACATTGTTCTCCTTGTTTTCAGATTCTGGTCAGGGCTTGGGCAGAGTGCCTGGGTTAGATCTTGTGGGCAGAGCTTCCTTCTGCAGCTCCTCGCACTGCTCTGGTCTACCCCAAGACAGTCGTCTTTTGACCCAGAAAGTCAGGTAGGACTTGCTCAGGGGTCTGCTCCTTCCTTCATGGATGATATTGTTCTTAAAAGTGTCCGTGTTTATGTTCTCCAAATGCCCCAACAGAGATTTCTGCTGCTAGTAATGAGGTGAGGGGATACAACCAAAGACATGGTTTGATTCAGATTCTTTTGTTTCAAATTTCTAGGCTGCTTCCTTAGGACAAAGGAGCTTTTTTGTAACTAAAAATACTCATCCTTTAAAAAAAAAAAAAAAGTTCTTTAAACTCTTTCTAGAAGGTGTAAGGGTGAATGAAAGAAGTAGAAGTTGTGTGGCCATCTGGTCTGTACAGGCTTGTGTAAGTTTGTGCTTTAGACAGGTACAGTGTGTTAGACAAATACAGTTGTATTTACTTGCCAGCTGAGTATCACTCTACAGAGCTTGGAAAAATTTGCAATTGAGAAATAACTTCATTATTTTTTAACAAGATGTCTTTGTTATTATCAGCTTAATAAAATTGGAACTTGATCTTTTTTTTTTTTTTTTAAAAAAAAACAAACCCCAAGAAGTATAGTTTAGGTATAAATGTTCCAAGTATCAGTCTACATACCTTAAAATATTTTCATAGTGATGCTACAGTTACTGATAATACATACATTTTTCTTTGAGTGTATTTAGAGATGTTGACTCTATTTTAGTGTGGTAATTTTTGGAAAAGGCTCTCTGAAAAACAGACAACAGTTATTTTGTGGGGCTAGCATTTAATTCGTACAGATGGTTGCTGTTAAGGACCTTTTAGTTGCATAGCAGTCAGCTTTTCATGGTCTTCAGCATATGGCTGGGTCAGGTTGTGCTCTGATACTTAGAGAGCGGATAAGGCTTACAGCCAATGACACCCACCATGAACAGTGTTTCTGGATTTGCCTACATTAAGACTCCTCCTCTGTGTCAGCATGAGTAGCTGCAATAACAGGTAATACCTATCTGGCTAGTTTCATTAATTCTTACGGTATTATTGCAAGGGTGAATATGGGTAGGATGTAATGGGATAGCTTATGAATTGAATAGAGTTCAGTCCTTGTTGCAGGGTGGAGCTGCAGGAACTGGTTTCTTTCCCCAGTTCTATGTGATCATAACCTTGGCTTTAACCTCCGTGCTATAATATCTCTTTCTGTGAGTGGTATTTATACAGTTATATAAAGTTTGTGGGATGTGTAATGGAAATTGCTGTTTACCTGTTACTGTTCTTTTCATTGTGGTTATTACTGTGCACTTATGAATGTGCATGATTTCTGGTTAAAAGTGGAAAAATGTTTCACCTTTAAATGCTAAGCAGCAAGCTTTAAAAGGCTTAAAATACATATTGCAACTTAGTCTATTAAGTTAAAAAGTGGCTTTGATAATAAAATGAGAACATACAGTAAAAGCTTTTTCCTTTAGTAGTATTGACTCCTACATTCGTAAACTTCAAAAATACTAATTCTAAGTGTACTGGATAATGTTTAACTTAAAATTGTAGAATTAAAGTACTTCAGTTAAAACACTGAGATGCACACCCCTTCCCTATGCAGATTTTTTTTCCTGACAGGCTGAATGAGGGTGCCTTGTCCTACTTGACGTCTGCCCATGTCGGAATAAGTCTAATTTGTACAATGGTAAGAGGTACTTGAGCTGTGCCCTTGGTAATCAGTAGATTAGGGGTGTATGTGACAAGTTGGACACCGAAGGGACACGCTGTATCTAAGCTATTCAGTTTCCTTGTGAAAGGACTAATATGTTCCGTTGGCATTCCCTGATCTTAGTAACCACAGAAAGCTTTATGCTCTTGAAATAACTGACAGTCAGCAGCTGGTTTCTTACTAGGCTTTTTTTCACTGTGAGTGAGGAGAAAGTGGGATCCAAATGTCATGAGTCCTGTTGTCTTCTTGGAGATGAGGCAGGTTTTTTTTTTCTTTACTTGTATTTGCTGGATTGCTTCTGTGCGCTTCCCCTCCCCCTCCCCCCCGCAATGCTTATCTGGTCAAACTGTTGTCAGTGGAGTCTGTTTCACCAGTGTGGATTTATAAAGTGTAGGTGGTGATGAACGAGCTTTAATATGCTGAAGTTGTAGCCATAGGTGACTTATATTGGAGAAAGGCTTTGTGAGGAATGGAAAAGAAATGCAAGTCCCTTACAGAACACTGAAGATATGGTAAATCTGTAAGGACATCAAAATTGATTAGATGTTTTTTGGGCCCACTAATAATATTCATAATATTTTGATTCCTCTTGCCATAAATATGTGAGAGTTTACATTTGGTTCATTGTGCAAATCCAGGCATGAAAGAGTTGATCAGCTGACTTACAATTCAAAAGAATATTTCATTTAAAACAATGTTTTGACACGCGTATCTCACCATTGCAAAAATTCTGCTTTCTGCTACTTTCAGTACAGTGTGTTGGGACTGTCCTTGCACAGTGCCCGGACCTGGTGTCACACGCAGCACCTTGTGGAAATGGGTGAGTTTCAGGTCCCTGCCCCATTTGTGGGAAAGATGTGATGCCATGTAAGAAGGCAGTTTTTTCATCCTTGGAAATCTTCAGGTAAAAGCTATGTTTGGTGGCAGTAAAGTAAGGGCACTGAAGAATGGAAGGGAAGGGGGCAAGGGAAACCCTTCTGCCACCTGTAACGCATATTAGGAGCATGGGACTCGCCAGCCTGGTTCTTCACAGCTTACTGTCCAAAACCTGACATGCAGACTGAAACGATGGATGCGGCACTACAGTCTGGGGACACATGTCTGGGGGGTCTACTGAATGTGAAGTATTGGTGGGGAAGAGCTGTCTGTCTCTGCTCTTGATGGGGCTGTCGGCTACAGAGCCGTAGCATATAGGCTGAGAGATTAATCTAGGTACAGAGGTATAGCTTGGAGGCATTGTCATCTTCGTAGAATCATAGAATGGTTAGAGTTAGAAGGGACCTTAAAGACCATCTAGTTCCAACCCACTGCCATGGGCGGGGACACCGCCCACTAGACCAGGTTGCTCAAAGCCCTGTCCAACCTGGCCTCGAACATCTCCAGGGTTGGGGCAGCCACAGCTTCCCTGGGCAACCTGGGCCAGTGTCTCACCACCCTCACAGTCAAGAATTTCTTCCTGAGATCTCATCTAAATCTCCCCTCTTCCAGTTTGAAGCCATTACCCCTCATCCTGTCACTGCATGCCCTTGTAGAAAGTCCCCCTCCAGTTTTCCTGTAGGTGCCCTTCAGATACTGGAGGGGGCTGTAAGGTCTCCCCAGAGCCTTCTCTTCTCTAGGCTGAACAACCCCCACTCTCTCAGCCTGTCCTCACAGCAGAGGTGCTCCCGCCCCCTGATCATCTTTGTGGCCTCCTCTGGACCCACTCCAACAGGTCCATGTCCTTCTGATGTTGAGGTCCCTAGAGCTAGAGACAGCACTGCAGCAGGGTCTCACCAGAGTAGAGGGGCAGAATCCCCTCCCTTGACTTGCTGGCCGCACAGCCCAGAATGCGGTCCACACCAAGGTCATTGGTGTGGAAAGAGCAGCTGATTTTCTTCAGGTGAACTATAGAAATAACATACAAAGAAAGGAGGGACCTCTGATGACTTGTGGCTGACACAAACTAGTGGATTAGTTTCAGTAAAAGCATGCTCCAGCTACGTATTGTCCTACAGGTCAATTAATAAGTGTATGAGCAGACAGGTCTGTTTTCAGACCTTAGTTATGTTAATCTTTACATCAAATTCCACTCTGTGTTTGCCTTGACATGTAACGATGACTCTGGTATTGTCAGACTTGTCGCTCTTCGAGTTCAAATTAGGAAGCCCATTACTGCCAAAACACAGCTTGACTTGAGAGCCAAGATCCGTTGGGGCACAGATGCTGGTCTACTTAGGCAATGAAATAATCCCATTTTAGCTCGGGAGCACGGAAGCATGATTGTGCTCCTGCAAATGCTATGCAGCGGTTAAAATTGCTGAATGGCTTTGAGATTATAAGTTTGATTGCATTAGGATTGTATAAAGGTTTTCCTTTCCTCATGTAACAGCTCTAGAGGTTTATTTTGCTATCTGTACAATGTCTTATTCAATGTTGCTGTAGTGCTGCTGTGAAAGAATTTGTGTTCTGATTTGGTGCAGGTGTCCTTCTGGCCCGTTGTGGGGCATGTTTTAGGATGATGAGAGCAAGGCAGTAGATCTTTTGGAGCTTTACACTCTGCACATGGGTAACTTTTCCATTGCCAGCGTGCATCCTGCGTGTTAGAGTGTATTTTTTACTGGTGCTGCATTGTGTGCTGTACAAGCTAGTTTTGCAGAGGAATGGTTTACATAAAACAAGAATTACTTGCACTGATTTTAAATATGGTTGTGTATTATGGAGTTCAGTGTAGTGTATACTGTTCTATTCAACAGTCTCACTTCCTTTTTAGTATATGCGGCTTACCCGAAATGATGTGGCCTGTATGTTTCAGGAAGTCTGAACTGATCCCGCACATGCTTACTGCCCAATTTTAATGAATTCCTGTGTGCAATATGAAGTGTGTTGGTTTTTAGTAGCAGCAGCTTCCTTAAACTTTAGACTAAGGACAGTTTCATACAACTTTTTGTTTTTAAGAATGTCTTGCTTTTCTTTCAAGGAGCCAAAACTGAATAGCATTGATAACAGTATGTTTAGGAACACTGTGGTAGTGTCTTTTCAATTAAAGAGAAAAATCCATGGGGAATGTTTTTTAAAATCTGTCTGATACCCTCTTTAACACTTGCTCCTAAGCAATCCTGACTCAACAGATGTTGCATCGGGGGTGTTTGCAGCCAGATCAGAATAGCCCTGATGGAAAGGCCTGAGTCCGCTGTTAACCGTGCTAGCAGAGCTCTCAGCAGTCAGCTTGCTTCTCCTGTCATGTTTAGTTTCGGTGGCTTTTAAGCAGTGATAATTAGCTTTTTGTGCTGGGTTTGCATGGGGCAAAATGCTCCCTTAACAATTGCTGCCTGCTTTGTGCTCGTGATGCTAACCTGTGCTCTCTCCACCTGGGGCTCCTGGTTCTTGCTGCAAAGGCTAACGGATAGTCTGCCTTACTGGATGCAGTCTCGTGTTTTAAAGTAAAAAATAAAAATGTAAAAATTGAAGAAATGTATGAACTTTGCTGTGAAGCAGATGTCTCATTTTTTACTTCATCCAGATGAACGACTGATTCTGTGACCAAGTTTAGATCTTTTATTCTTGTGAATTGAATGCTGCTACGCTTTTACTTAATTCTGCGTGTATGTGAAAATGCTGTGAAAAGTAGAGCTCTATCTAGTTTGCAGAAGCTCTCCTTAGGTAATGTGCTGTTTGAACACTCAGCTGACAAGCAATGCTGGTGTACAAAGGTGAAAGAAAAAAAATAAATCTTTCATCCAACTTGGTGTGCCAAAAGAGAGCAGGTGCAGATGGGGATCTACAGAAAATCAAAGCGAGTGAATAAGAAGTAGTAGTTGCAATGTATCAGCACTCTGACCAACATCAAGCACCACGTGTCACTGCTGACTTGTGGTGGTTTTGAAGGAGAAATTGCTACCTTTTTTTTTTTGTAAGGCACCTTTGTGCATAAGGGGTCACATGAGAGAAAACATAGAGGTGCTTGTTGGATGGTTTGCCAAAGGTTGTTCTAATTAAGGGGAGCAAATGTTGCAAAAACAGCAAAGCTGAGCCCTGAAGGGCAGTAGAAAGTGGCTTTTCATGCTTGATGTGAGAGAAACTGGAGTATTGGATGCACAGTAATAAATGAATGTGGCTGAAGGGACAAGGCAGGAAGAGAGTTTGGAAATTCCAAAGATTTAAGAAATGTGGAGCTTGTCTGAAAAAGAATAACTTAATTTTGTGAAAGATGGATTTTACGGGAGTAGATGACGGGGAGAAAAGGTTACGTCTTGAAGATGTTGGAGAAACAGCTCTGGAAAAAATTGTTGTGTATTTGACAGTAATTCTTCATACAGGCGGCATACGCTTGTGGAAGATGGCTTTTTCCCGATTTATCCTAGTTGATTTGATGACATGCATTAACAAATCACTTTTACCAGTTTAACTGCATTTGTTTAAGGCTTTTGCTGGTCTGAATGTTTATGTTCTTTAGGGAAACAGTACCCTTTGTGTTTCCTGTATCTTCACTCTCTTGCCAAGAAAAAAGATCCTGCAAACAAAACACTCTTTCTTTACTCCCCCCAGCAAACAAATTACCAGTCAGGCAAAATGGCACATCCCTAATGATGTAGTACCGCAGGAAAGATGAAAAGCGTAAATGTAGATCTGTCCAAAGCCTTGAAGTAGTATATGGGTAGAAAATAAGAAATGGAAAGATTATTTTGATATAAATATTGCCACATTCACCCAAGGCTTTATAATATTAAAATGTTTGAAGACTTAGTTCAACTTTTGAATCTCATTTTCATTTTTGATGCTTTGTTGGCAAAGAAAACAACTAGTAATATTCAGGGATTTTTATTTTTTTAATACAGAATATTTTCATTGTATGGAATGCTTTGTGGTGACAGAATTGACTTAATGTTGATTTTCATTGGAAAGTAATTCAGTTCATAACACGTTTTCAAGAAAGATTTTTAATGAAGGCAAAAGGAAAAAAAATAAGTGCAGCCTTGTGAAGGAAGTACCTGCATTTTCTCTGCAAGTACATTTTAGGTGTTGGAAACCTGTGATTAGATCCCTCTGAACGTTTTCTTCTCTAAGTTGAACAAAGACGAGTCATTAAGAGAACAATTCAATTTTCTCATTTCACTTAGTGTTTGTGCTTCAAATTGGGCCCAAGTCTGCTGTCATTTGTGTCTAGAGTTTTAGCAGTTGAGGAGCAGCAAAGCTTTGGCACACTGAAGGTTTGCTCCTTGTGGTGAAATGGAACACTATGATTATATTTCCTCCTACATCTTCTCCTTGTGTTCATAAAGCACACAGGAATACAAGACAAGTTAATTGAAAATTAGCATCCTAGATTAGATCCTGTCTTTGCAAGCCAGACGAAGACTAATTGGAGTTCATGGTAGGCAGGGGAGCAGCAGAAATACAGGTATGGGAGCTGAGCAGTAAATTCATGCAGGAAGAGTTTTGTGTGCCCTGGGTTTGTGGAAGATTGGGATAAGGGCTTTTCATTGAGATTGGCACTTTTTATATTGTCACTTTTTTTTGGTCCTTTTTAACTTCAGACTTTTCAGTTGATGGGATTTATTCTTGAGTAGGTTTCCTTTCTGCTGCTGTTGATAGTCTTGACATATTTCTGTATAAACCTCAATAGGTAGTATTGAGAGAAACAGCACATGGATCCTGTTGTGCCTGAATATATTTTAGAAAGTGTCTCGTCTGCTTTGTGGCTTTCTGTGATTCATTTTTCTTTCTTCAAACACAAAGGACTCATTTTTCTTATCCAAAACAAAAGATGGACTCCGCAGACCTTGGGCAGTTGTTTGCTCTAACCTCATTTGTTCTACCACATTAAGCATGTGTCGGTGTGGCTGCTCTCATCTAAAATCATGTGTTATGTTTTGGTCAAGAGGGGTGTGACTAAGCTGGGTGACAGGGATCATTCTGTGCTTAGAGGGGAGGTGTCCGCAGGGCTCCCTCACAGGTGGGTTGCAAATGCCTGAATTCCTTAGCAGAAGTGCCAGTGGGGATTTTTTCAGGATGGCAGCCTGGAAACCGTTTCTTCCCATCTGGAAAACTGAGGAATTCGTGAAGAGCTAATTCACAAGTGACTGAAGAAACGAAAGGACCTGGTTAGTGAGTTGTAAGCTAGTTTGTTCATCAAATAATGCGGTATGTGATTCTTTTCAAACAAAGCAGAAAAACCTCCAGCTTTAGTCTTAATGGTTCTCTAATTCAAGATGTCTGTGGATTTTTCTGATTTAGTTGATCCAGCTGCCCTCACGTCTGCTTTTAGGTATCCAAAGACCAATTTTGGAACAAGGAGGCAATAACAGCTACTCATCAAATCTTTCAGTGTGCTAAAAACATTCCTGATATGGCTGGAAAGGGATTTCTATCCTAAAATATACTGAAATAACCCATTCTGCCTCTCTTGATTACACTCCACCTGCTATTTTATCTTTTTGTGCTTATTCTTTTTTTTTAGAAAGAAAAAACACAGATTTAGGGCAAGAGTAGAGGTGATCACCTTGTCCCGCAAGAAATTCCAGCAGCCTTATTTCAGTGTCTTCCTTTCCTGAAATAAAGTTCTTTAATAAGGGAACAATTGTGTTTTAACTGACTGAACCTGATTTTGGGAAGCTCTGAAACTGTTTACATTTTTATCCTGTGCTGTACTGTGCACACCTGTAATGGTAGTTTTGTCTGATCCAACTAATTATTGATTTTTGGAGTGACTGGTTTCTTTCAATGAATGGGATCCATTGGGTGCCGTTCTGCACTGCTAGATGAAATACAACAGCGTGAATGGGAGTGATGCGGTAGGGAAACGGTGGTGGTAGGATTTGTTTTCCCTTGTAGGTGGTTGAAAATATTGCTGCATCAAAGGGCATCATTCATGACTAGCAATTTTCTGTTAATGCCATTTAAGACTTCCACATTCTTAATTTTGATTGCTGATAACATTTACACCTTTCATTTAACTAGATTAATGTATTTAAAGAACTGTTTTGAGCACTCTTCTTAAAAATAAATGCTCAATTATTTCTGTTCCAAAGGTTCTATTGACATTAAGCAACCTTATTTTTTAGCGAGTTTAGACTAAAGAGACCTAACAGAGATGTTCCTGTAGTTTCATTGACTGATCTTGTGTACTTTGATCTCAATCTAAATAGATAATTCATGGGACAGCAGTTTAAATTATTGAAGTTACATTTTGGCAGTAGCTAAATCATTCTTGATGAATGATCCAACCCATCAGTGTGCTGCTCTCCGCTTCCGGGAGGATTTTTCACTAGTTATTTGATCTTGAATTAGAAGCAGTAGATTTTCTGCCTTTTTTTTTTTTTTTTTTCTTTTTCAAAACAGGCACACAAGTGCCTTTTGTCTGCTGGAGGCGTTCATGGTGACTTTAGCATATTCCGTCTCAAGTTTCGCTATTCAGACTTCTGTCCAAGTGAAATTCTTGTGTACCTCTGTCACTCAGTGAACGCGTACGGCCTTTTAGCAGTGTGTTGGTCAGTCACATTTCTGCTGAGCACGAAGGATGGCTGTTTAATGAATAATGCTGTGAAACCTGAAGAAAAAAAAAATTGTAAAAGCTTTCCTTAGAGCAGAGTTATGGTGTATGTGTTCTCTCAGAACAGAAGCTTCCAGTCTGTAGTAGTCCCAAACGATACCTCTTTACTCCATCCTATTTCCCTCTAGTTACTCCATTGTACTTGGTTTTATTTAGCAGTCACACCTCTCCATTCGTGACGGTGCCTGTATTTTCTCTCCTCCTCATTAGGTCCATGCATTTACGTCCTTCATTCTTAGGCATGTGCACTTGAATGTTTTA
This sequence comes from Burhinus oedicnemus, assembly GCA_008921705.1. Lineage (NCBI taxonomy): Eukaryota > Metazoa > Chordata > Aves > Charadriiformes > Burhinidae > Burhinus > Burhinus oedicnemus. Next base: position 54,948 of record VFFE01007256.1, read on the forward strand.
GAAGTAGTATGTTTTCATTTGGAATGGGAACATTGGCATTTTCATATAAAGCCTTCTGAGTATGTTCATGTAAGAGCTAAAGTTAGAAAATAAAGAACTGGAAAAAATCCAATGGATTTTTTTTTTAGAGGAGATGACAAGTTTCTTATTTATTGGACACTTGTGTTGGTCACATCTGGTCTCAGTATGGTGTCTGTGACAGTGTTTGTGCTTGTTTAGGAGGAAATGATTTCTTAACCCCAGTTGAAGAATTAACCTCTTTAGTAAAATGCTTGTTTCTCCAATAAATGCTCTTAGCTTCCCAAATTACTTTTTCTCAACCAACCGTTCCAAATGGCGTAAAGATTAATAAAGTAAAAACTCACAGCTTTAGTGCTGACTTGCATGTAAATAAAATCTCTGAAGTTTGTTTCAATATTGACTACGTAAAAGTAAGGATTTCTTTGTGATTCTGTGATGATGGAGTATTTGATAAAACAGCAAAAGTTGCTCTTGTATGACTAGAAATTTACGTGCAGGCTTGATGAAAAAATTGGTAGCATTTAACTCAATTTTTTTTTTTTTCCATGAAGAAAGGAACGGCAGTTCAAAATCGTAGGACCCTCTTTCGTATTTAAAAGCTGGTTTTTGTTTTTGGTTCGGGTATGTTTCTGGGTTAATTGCAGTTAAACTGCCTCTATATGTTGCTTCTGCATTCGAACATCTGTCCAAATGTAGCTTCAGTATATTGTGCATAAACCAGTGCCTTTGACACATGAAATGTTTGCAACTTGATCTTGATCTGGGCAGCAAATAACTGTGGATCTAAAATAGTTTATTTTCTCTGTGAAGAAAGGCAGGTTACTGCTTTTAGTGGGATGGGGTTGGTTTGCAAACTAGACTAGCTACTCAGGAGATCTGGCTGGTACGTACTGTGTTTGATGTGAAAAGACACAACTCTGGAAAGTTCTCCAGCTGGGGACATGTTGCTAGCAGTGTAATGTAGGGGATGGAACATCTTTCTTACAAGGAAAGGCTGAGGTACTTGGGTCTTTTGAGTCTGGAGAAGAGAAGGCTGAGGGGGGGATCTCATCAATGCTTATAAATACTTAAAAGGAGGGTGCCGGGAGGATGGAACCGGTCTGTTTTCAGTGGTGCCCAGTGATAGGACAAGAGGTAACGGGCACAAACTTGAACGTAGGAAGTTCCATCTGAACACGAGGAGGGTGTCCTTTGAGGGTGGCAGAGCCCTGGAACAGGCTCCCCAAAGAGGTGGTGGAGTCTCTGACTCTGGAGACATTCCAAATCTGCTTGGACCGCCATCCTGTGCAACCTGCTGTAGGTGACCCTGCTCTGGCAGGGGGGTTGAACCAGATGATCTCCAGAGGTCCCTTCCAACCCGTGTGATTCTGTGATGTAATCTCATGCTGATTGTCGTTTTCCTTTTTATTTTCCTGTCTCTGTCTTCTGTCACTTGGGTGGACATGTATTGGTTATAACTCTTCTCTTGGTGGCAAGGGGTGGGTGTAGTGTTAGGAGTGATTGTTTCCCTGCCCTGTTTGGTGTTCGTTTGAGTGCATCAAGTTAATGAGAGGCTTTATCCAAAGTGACTTTATGCTTACAATAAGGTGCTTTAGAGTCCTAAATCTAAGATAGGCTACTCAAATAGCATGTATAGTGTTCTGCCTTTGAGGGAGAATGGGATTTGTTGTTCTGCACATAATTAATTTATCCATTGTGATGCTATAGTTAAACTGGGCCTGTCACTTTTGGGTGCAGTCTGGTGTAATTCTTAAACTGATAATGAACAGAACATTAAAAAACTCAAATAGCTCCTGTTGTTTCAAAAATAAATCCTTTTAATAGGCTGTTTAATCTGCCTTAGCTAGCAGCTGATCGTCTAAATAAACACTTTTGAAATAAAAGTTTTCATCTTGAGAAGCAACAATGCTATTTTTAAATTTCGTGCTCCCAGAAAGTACTTTTTGGTGCTGCCTTTCTGCTGTAAACCATGTCCTACGGTATAGTCAAATATGGAAGAGTTACACTGTTCTTGATCCATAGAGGGAAGGGAAAGAAAACAAAACTTTTTCAGTTGGTGCATCTGCTTGATTTTATTTCATTTTGCTGATAAGAAAGGAAGTCACCTAATTTTGAAAAGAGGAGCATACCTTTCTTTGTGGGTGCTAAAGAGTTTGTTGGTACTTCCTGCTTTTACAAACAAATGAACAAAAAAACCCCTCCAAAACAACTGAAGGATGTGCGTAATACTTGTGCCTTACTTGAAGGGAAAAAAACCTCCACACCTGAACATCAAAAACCCCTTGCATTATAAAACCCAACTGATCCAAAAAACCCTACCTGTATATTCCATTCTTTTAATGCTAGAGGGGTTCTGCGTGTGTATGTTCATGCGTGTGGCTTGGTAATACAGTTCTGAAGATTCCGTTGTCTTTGGACATCTGGGAGGTGTCTGTGATTGAGGTTTTAGTTCACTTGGATGCAAAATCAGGCATACCTTAGAAAATAATTGCACAGTGGGAGAGACCATGCTGGAAAAACAGGATACCCAGTCTTGCTTGGGTGTTCGCTGTATGGGGAGACCAGTAGGTTTTGCATCTTAAACTGATCTGTTTTAATTAGCTGCACTTCAAGCTTGCTAATGTTGTTAAGGATTCTTATAAGAATGAGAAGCGCTGCGTTAGTGTCCTGCCCTGCACAGGGGAAGTTGGAGCAACTATTGAGTTTTCACATGATCTTCAGAGGCGTTACAGAAGCATCCTGCAGGACCAGTGAAGGCTGTTGAGGGAAACAACTCAGTTTCTCAGACAGTATGTTTTTCTACAGCCTGATGACTACCAGTCGCATAGGTAGATACACTCGGAAATCCAGATATCAGTATGATTCCTGCAGGTTATAGTAAATTTAACAACTGAAACCAACAGTGCGCAGTTAAAATGCAGAAGTATGTCTGTCACAAAAACTTTCAGCTGTACCTACTACTATTCTGCCTTGTTACAATATGGTGCATATATTTATGCCTGACCTTCCCATGACATTTCTGAAACCTGAGCAACTTGCTAATCTCCTTCCATCTTCCCAAGCTATGTTATCACATCCAGCTCCATGACGGTGGATTCCAAACGTTTTCAGTGTGCAACTGCCCTGTTCCAAATTCCAGCTGTCTAGTTTCATTCTTCTGCTCCCGCTCGCCTGTTGCAGGCTAGTTGAATCAAAGCTGACAGCCAGGTAGGTGGCGGTGTATCAGCCGAGGATCTGGAAGGAAACTTAATTTGAAGTGAATGTTTTAAATCCTCAGATGCTCTCAATTTACTTCTGTTGTCCCAAAGAGCATAGAGGTCATGTATCAACAAGTCGGCAAGTTCCTCAGGACCTCAGCTGGACAGGGATAGCAAAGCCATGTTTGTAGTTGCTTAAATGTGGATCGACGTGACTTGGGTGAGTCAGAGCAATGTGGGAGTCGAGCAGAAGATGAGAACCAAAGCAGAGGAGCTTGCAGGCTGCGCAAAACTATTCCCTCCTGGCTACAGCAGCAGCTCTGGCTGCCTCTGGCTTCCTCTGGCTTCCTCTTCGCTCTCATGGCGAGGTCTTCTCCTCTCTTGCTCTGTCTCCCCAGTAATTAGAGGACCAGTGTGACTGCATTCAGTTCTGTTTTCAGATAATTAGAGCCGAGCCCATATAGTAAAATACATGGTAGTCTGCCTTGGGTTCTGCTCAGGGGCTTGGCTGGACATCACTGGTCTGTCATTGTAAGCCGGAAATCCTCTTCCTTGCTGCGGTTCAGTGGGGGGTGACAGAGACCTCGGCTGATGAGCAGTAATTATGTGATGCACGCTGCCTTGATCTAGTTCAACTAGCCGTCTCTCTGCTACGTGTGCTGTCGGAGTAACGAGGAGTGTTGTTTAAGAACAGCAACGGCCTTGTTCTCTGGACAGTTAACGTGCTGGGTTACAAGACCATTTACAATGCAGAACTTGGGAGCAAAGGGAGGGAGGAGGAGGGTAAATGAACTAAATCCCATTACTGGAATTTGTTGTTTAAAAAGAATTTATTATGCCAGTTCAAATTAAAGCTCAATAATTTTACTTAAATTTTACTTTTGCCCTTTGGTTTCTCTATTCTTTCATCAGCTTACAGCAATGAAGGAAAAGCTTAGTCACACTGTGCCTTGTGCATTGTTCTAGGGTGTTGATAATCATAAATAGCCTGAGTTTAGTTACTTTACGTTGAGGTGCTTGATATGATGGCTAAGAATCCTGAACAACTCCTTAGCTGTTTATTGAATGTAATTGTTTAACATTCCTGGTAGTCTTCAAAGATTTCTTGTCTTTTTAATAAATCAGTATTTTGTGCTTAAATGGAGTATTGCCATTGTTCCCCCTCGCAAAATCCCTGAAAGCACATTTAGGACCCAGCAAAATTTTGTCATGTTTGACCAAAAAAAAAAAAAATAAAATTCATCCCCAGCAGCTGCTTTTTGTGCAGCAAGGTGGTGGTAGTTTGCTTATGTTTCTACTTCAGTGAAAGAATCAAACAGAAAAAGGTATGTTTGTGCATGTTGTTTCTTGATTCAGGTTATGAACCAGAACATAAGTTTGCAGGAATTTGATGAGAAGCACTAAAGAATGAACACTCTGCTGTAACAGGGTTTATGTCAAACTCCTGTGGTCCAGTAGTTGCTGGAGCTGTTGGTTTCCCTGTGTAGGTTTATTATTCGCTGAGCAGTTTGTATTTCAGTGTTTATAGAGACTTGTGGCAAATGTTCATCTTATCTCGAGCTACCAACCACACTTCGCTTCAAGTTCAGTACTGACCCTATTGAATAAATATCCGGCTTATTGCCCTGCCTTCCTCCCTTCCTAAGCTTACTGCTGTGTCCTCTGCTTTTGGATTTCAAGGAGCATATGGCTGGCTCAGCAGAGATTTCCCAGGTGCCCCCAGAATTAATCTTGCCGCCTTTTTATGGTTCCTGTATGTGCTATTCAAAGACCTTGAAAGCTCCAGCTTTCAGGGATTTTAGTGTTGTGAAAGTACTGAGTTCATTTGAGACGGCCTTTGAATCGCTGGACACCAATGCTTCTTTCAGTTTAAGGTTTGAAATTTAGAGTCGGTGTTGCCAGTGAGTGAAGAAATGGTTTGCTAAACTGCAGAGATCTGTTCAGCAGCAGTTACAAATGTCTGTAGATAGATGGGCAGGCAGGAACAGTTCAGGCATGACTGATGTCAGTGCTTGACTGTTTTTAATTTTTATTTTTATTTGATTATTTTAACACTTCATTATGTGGGATTATAGCATTGCATTTTCCAGGTAATGCTTTGTGCAATATGCAGCAGGACTTTGTTGGGGTGTCCACAGTCACGTTATGCCTGGTCTGAGTGACTATCATGATTCTTCTGAAGTATTATTGTGCAACTTTGGTGTTACAGTAGTTATTTCTGAAGTTCTTGGAAAATCTTTCAGGCAAATAAGTGGTGTTGCAGCATGACTTCGGGTGGTGTTTCTGATGAAAGTAATGTTTCATACTTCTCATGATGTGTGTATATCCTTCTGCATATTATCATTCTGCCTTGTGTGGGCAAAATGATAATTATGGCATCTCCAGAAACCAAACTGCTGAACTTAAGAACGAGTCAAAAAAACCTTAATTGTAAGAACATGTTAGAGCAAAGCTTTGCTTAACCTAAGTTTTGCTTTGTTTAGAAATCCAGAAAATGATTATACAATGGGACACATACTGCAAAAAGCTGAATATATATAGCTGAAAGAATACGCAGGCTTGTGGGAAGGTGTGATGAGCAAGTGGGGATACTTGTAGATGACCTTGTATTTCAGCTGTCTCTTATGTTGGTTCTGCTACTTGTACATAAATACCTGAGTGTGGTCTTAGCTTTGTCTGATACCTACACCAAAGTTCCTAATTACATTTTAAATTAATGTAATTAAACGAGTGTATTTCAAAGGAACAGTGGAAAATTGTAGCCAGAAATACCTAATTTGTGGGTCGAAGATTGTCCAAGGTTGGAGAATCACTAGATGTTTGTCTTATGAGGAACAGTGGAGCATCAGAGTTGACACACTTGGAGGCAGTATACACGTAATTTATTAATGTTCTGTCATACCTGATTCTATGCCTCCTTTCTTCCTTCACTGAAGATGCACTGCTCTTTCTGCTGGAGAAATTGTCGGTGGAAATTCGATGTCTAAAACCAGTTTTATATTGAAGGCTTAAGACTTAGGTTGGAAATGATCAAAAATTTCTTGAAGTCATAGCTTCAATTCATCCTTCCTTGTGTGCTTAGCAGTACAGCTTATATTGCATAGATTCAGGTGTCACACAGAAGGAGGGGTGTTTGTAGTTGTTCTTGCGTATCCATACATTTATCCTACTGTACTATTAATGGTGCTTTGGTAGTGGGAGGTAAGGTGGAGAGGTTTGATTGCTGCCCTTGGAAGTGACTCTGCTTGAGTCACCTACTGTGCCTCTCAGTGCAAACCACTCTTTGTAATTACTTTTCATAGTTGCTTCACTGAATCTATGTTGTAAGAAGAAACGGTTAGTGAAAAGCTGATGGTGTGATAGCTGAAGCATGTTATGTGAAGAAGTTTCCTTTTTTTTTCTTCTCACCAGACAACTGCTAGTTTCATTTTCATTGTGTCGGAGAGCTCGTGAATAATGACTCCCTGTACACTTTCACCATGCTTCTTGTGATGCTGTAGGCTCTTAATGCATTTCTTCTTGCCTATCTGCCTTCCATGCTGTTAAGTCCGTGTGCAGAAGCCATTTTACAAGTTTGCTCATCCTTTTCATGCTCTGCCTTTTCCAGTTCCTTTGCTATAGTTGGTGAGATGGGGCAAAGAGCAGAATAGCTCACATCTCAAACCAGGTAATGTGGGGAATGCCGCCACGTCTGCCACAGGTCGTACAGGCTTAGGAACTTTAAGGCCAGACACAAGCTCGTCCGAGCTAATGATGATGTACAAATCAACCGAAGCTTAAAAAAAAGAAATCATCTTTTGCATCAGTGACCTACATGAAGTGAGTTTTCTGGTTATGCTGGGGTTTTTTCCCATTTAAAATGGGAATTTATGAAAATGAGTATTTTTCTTGTAGAGCAGTTCTTATGAATACCAGAAGGTGGCATGACTGATTTTCCTAAAAGTATTTTGATTGCAAGAAATACATAGGATGCTGCTGAATTTATTTTAATGCTGGTGGTCAAATAATAAATTAAGGAAAGTTGCATAAGTTTAGCCCTTAATATTTAAGGGAGCTGTTTAAAGGTCTACTCATTCTGCTCTTTTCCAACATGTGAAAACTCTGGTGGGAGTCATGCTGGTTTTTATATCTAAAGTTTTGGAAGTTGGAAGTAGTTTAACTGAAGCACAGGATGGAAAGAATGGGTTGTCCGTCATGTGTGCAGCAGAATTCTTTCCTGAGCTGTTCTACAGAATCCCTGTTTGCCATGAACACACTGTATAGATATTTTGTTTTACCAGTTTGCAAAATGAGACCAATTCCTGCCCGTTTTAGGCTCTTCAGGTTAGCTGTTGCTATGCAAGAATAAATTATTAATATGGTAACTTATAGTTTTATGCTGTAGCAACTCTAACCACATAGGTGTGGTTTACATTTACCAATCTAAAGTGTTAGAAGCAGTAAGTGGAAAAAGTGTGCAAAAAAACCCGATAAACATTCAAATTAAAATCTGTTTTCAGTGTAATGTGTACTTTGTTCTGGCAAACTGGAAACCTGGTCTTTGTGCAGTGTTGCCATGCATTTAATGACCAGTTGATGTAATAAGGCATTGGATATGATCTTGTGTGATGCTTTCCTTAGAGAACATCTCTCTGGTGCAGTCATCTCTGCTATGGTGTGGATCAAAAAGTACTTAAATAGACTTTAAAAGTAGGTATTGTTTCCATTCAGAGATCCAGGGGAACTTATTCATAGTGCGAGTGTACTGGGTTTTGGTAGTGGGGGTGTTGGTGCAGGGGTGCCCTGAGTAGGATGAGCTGTGACTGCCCTGTGCCGGACACAGCTGGGGTTGATTTTGCATTGAACCCTTTTTTTATTTGAACAGTTAAATTAATTGGCGTTGGACAAACCCAAAACTTTTGAAGTATGGAGATATATGGGATTTTTTTTCTTTCCTTCAGCTCCCTCTGGCAGGCAAACACCTGAATTACAACTGTTTTATTTTAGATTGTTTCAGAGAAAGGCTTGTCCCAACTCAAAGTTATCACAGTTGTTTGGTGTTGTCTGTGTATGCATCAAAAAGAGATTTTTCAGCTGTAGAAAAGTAGATGACTGCAGCTGCAGAAGGTTCTGAAATACAGGTATTTCTTGTTTTAGCTGACTTTTGTACAGTCTTTTTGCCCATTACAGCTCTGCAATGCCATTTCACCCCAAGGATCTCTATGCTGTGCTCATCTATTGATTTTTTTATTATTATT
>VFFE01007256.1:63422-74979 GCA_008921705.1 Burhinus oedicnemus
TGTGTGGGTCTTTTTTTTTTTTTTTTTTTTTTTTTTTCCCCCCCCCCCCCCCAATGTGCTCTCTCCTGAGCCTGCTGTGATTCAGTAGAGCAGCATGGATGACAGCAATGTGGCTGTTTTGCATAGGAAACTGCTCTTGGTGGCCGTCACTTGGGCCGAGCCCTTCCACCCACCTCCAGGCACTCCTCTCCTTCTCAGAGCTTCGCTGATTATTTGGGTGTTTTTTCAGTTCTGTGTTTCCAAAGGACAGTTTGCCGAGGTGAAGTGATGTGGTCACGCGTACAACGCTGTGAAGATGCAGAAAACTGCCTAGAGTGGGCGGTAGCGCTGGTCAAATGGCTCAGCAGTGGGACCCAAAAGCAATGAACTTCAATTTTCATTAGGAGTTAGGTGTTTGAAGTTTTATGAAATAAAGGTTTATAGGCAGGAGACTTTAAACTATGTGGTTTAAATATTTCATAGTTTTAAAAAATCTAAATGAGATTAGCATTCTTCTGTGGGGCTTTCTAAAACCAGCTTGTGCTTAGACTTTTCTTGCTATGTACAATTATTTCATGCAAAGAGCTATGTCCTGATTTGATCCTAAATTATCCAGATAGTTATGTTGTCACTAAATAGGGATGTTGTAACTGCAAAGTTGTTCCAGTCCGCTGAGCAAGTATCTTAAAACCATCACTTTAAATCTGCTTTTGGGAAATGAATTAATAGCTTGTATGTTTGCCCACTGTAATGAACTTGAATAACCTGCATCTTTTTGAAGCTTTGCCTAGGAAACATACAGTTGTCTTAAATTTATATTATCAAAGATGCTAGAGAAGAAAGCAGTTTGTAATTTTCTTTCTATAATTTAATTATTATTCAGGAATTTTGACATTTGGTGAATTAGAAGTAGAATATAATGGTGTATTTCCGAGGAATGGAACTGTTTAGTATGAATTTGTGATCATTCTTTTTTTATCTTCTGGAAAAATCTAAACATAAACGAGGTAGACATTTTGAAAGTCTCATGTATTTTTTTTTTAATGTTAATAACCACTAAGATTGTGCTAATTCTGTGGCATGACCATACTCATTGATTGTACGCCCTCCTTACACCCTGTTCAGCTGAACGGTAAAGACTGTGCCTTTTGGGTCCTTTGTATAACAGCACTCAACAGTGGGGATTTACAGAAGACCTCTTTTTGCTGGAGAAGATGACTTAATACCTTCTGAAGAGGTGGTATCCAGCTCCACAGAAATCTTGCAGTGAAAGCTGTTCCATGCACTCAGGACACAAGGATGATTAACCGATACCACCGAGGTGTGACTCTCCCATGAGCTGCAAACACACATCTTCAGTGTCTTTGCTCCTGGCCCCCTCCCAAGTGAAAGAACCTGTGAAAGCTATCCATTTTTGCCAATTTTCACTGCTGCTTGTTGGGAATGGAAGAGCATCAAAACAAGAGACCCAGTTAGTGGATTTTGCTCTCTTTTTGGAACAGGTAGCATGGGGGTTATCACCACCTTGACTTGCTGAGGGCAGGAGGATCCTGAACCCCAGGGAGTTCCCTCCCGTTGTCTTTTGGGAAGGAGTCTTTTGAACTACACCTACCTTTGTCAAACAGGAGGACTTGATTCCTGATTGCTTCTGGCTTGTAGGCGGGGGAAAAAAAAAATCAAGAAATTTGAAGTATGGGGGTTTAGCACAAGACTCCCTTTGTCCCATGTGGCCCATTCAGCTGTTCCAGCTTCGGTACTAATTCCACCTGTTCTCAGGGCATTTCGTTGGAATAATCTGTGGACTTCAAACTCCTTATCTAGTGCAGAGAAATCGTACATTTATTTTTTTTTTTTTCCCCCCAAGACTGAACAGGGGAATATACTAAAGTTAGTGATAAACTTGAAACTGCATTTTTGGTACGTAAGCCTTTCACATGCATTGGTGTGTGAAGGCAAGCTGAACTTGAAGTTCAAGTTGCTATTTCATAAAAATTTGTGTCTAACATGCTGAAGACCAGGTGACGGCAAATAATGAAATTGATGGAATCTGTGCAAGTATCATATTTTTTGTGACTCCTTAAAGGAATCCAGCCAGTGGCAGTGAGATGGCTGTGTGCAGTGTGGTGCAGTAGCTTCAGATCTTCTCCTGGAAGAGGCGTTCCTGCTGTTGGTTGTCTCCCAGGTTGCACACAGTGATTTCTGACAACCTGGACTTGGAGCATCGACATCTTTCTCAAAGCCTTTTCAATCTCGTTCTGTGTCAAGAGTCTTCCCCAACGGATGTCTTTATCCGAAGGCCAGAGTCAGCCTGCCCGCATTGGAAATTTTGTGGATTGTGGGTTAGCGGACTAGATCCATCAGAGGTGACAATGCAGGGGGAATTCCTGTGCTCTGAAAAAGTTAATCTTTTTGTCTTTTAAAGAAATCGAGTCATTACAGAAAGGCGCAGTAAGAGCAGTGGTCAATGTGCTTTTTTCTTGCCTCCCCATGCCTGCTTTTGCGTAGGTGCGCAGGGCCACAAAAACTAAACCAGTGGGTAAAGACAATAAGGTTTAGGGAATGCAAAATGACTAACAGATTCCTTGTAAATAATGGGAGAATGAAAGAAAAAGCCCGCAACCTTTTATTTTAAGAATATTTCCCAAATACTTTACTCAACACATGACTAATGTCCTTTGCAGTTTGCTGTCTGTGGTGCAGGAAATACTGAAGTTGTTAGTGGTGGGAGCTCGATCTTAGCCTCCTTTTAATTACTAAATTGTTTAATGTATTTGCATCATTTGAGTCAGATGAGTAAATGTGTTTAGGCATACTCTACTAAAATAAATTGCGCAGCCAACAGACCATAACAGCTGTGGAGAGGTTGTTTAGAAATAAATCCTTTGTAGTTCAGTTTGACCTAATAAAAATAACTGTTGCTTCAGACCAATTATTTTCAGCAGGGTCAGTCTGGTTGCTGTGACTGTACATTCAGATTTCTGTGGTGATTTATTAAATATAATCACCTGGGGAAGATGAGCACAGTTCTCTGAATAAACCAGTGTTAATTCAAAAGCATTTCTTCTTAGTATGTTGTCAGCAGAGTACATGGGCTTAGATCAAAAGTTGGAAAGCTTCATTAACTCACTTTGGTTTTACCTCCTACTAAGTGTTTTAAGACCTTATTTTACCTAATGCCTTTTATGTATGAGTAGTTTGCCCAACGAAAGCTGAATTTTCTTTTTTCTATATTATAACCTGTAGCTTAACATTAAGGTAACAGGGCATCTTGACTCTTGGAAGTGATTTCTTGCTAGAAATCTTACCTCAATTTTAGAGGAAAACCCTCCTCAGGAATACACACAAGAAAATGCAGGGCACCCATAAGTGGCATAAAACTGCTTTCATGGTCAGAAACACATACTTAGGAATAGATTTGAGATTTCGGAGACAAGTTACAAAATATACCTGAATCTGAATTTAATATTTTAATAAATTAACCCTTCTCAATATTAAAATTGTGAATACTCCAGGGATTAGGTTTGTTCATTTCTTGTATATCCCCCTTTTCCTGCAAGTTTCTGGGAAGCTGACTTGAGATTTATCTGAAGCTGTGTTTTTTAAATGATTTTAAAAATATCTGATTGGGACCTGATAGGAAATGGTGTGGGTTTTTTTAACTGTTTACTGTTGCTGAATAATTTCAGAAATTTCATACTTAGGCTATCGAGATATTTTTCTGCTTAATGAATGATACTTGTAAGGACCAGGATTGTAGGTTTTTGAAGAATGTATGTAATGGAGAAACTCATTACTCAACATGATTGCTTCTCAGTCAGCCAGCTGCTGCCATCTCTTTGCTTTGTTGAAGAACATACATTTTGGTAGTCTGAAAAATCATGTGAGAAGCCAAATTTTTCATAACTGGTGTCTGGGAGGGAAGGGGAAGTGGCTGTGTCAGATGTAAGGTAATATATTTGTCAGATATATATATAAAAATTAATGTGTGTATTTTTGTGTATATATATAGTGTGTATATATATACACACATGATATGTATACAAACACATACATATGCCTACTATATATACACATATATTTATATATAAAAATAATTTTCACTGAAATGATGCATCCTAAAAATGTTACTGCAGCAATTTCCTCATGTATACAGGGGGAAAAAAATGCTGAGTAGGTGGATGGCAAACTGCAGTACTTCTTGTTAAACATGTGGTACATGCCCTGACTGCTTAACTTAATATTTAAAGATTTAGGAATTTTTTTGGTTTTTTCTCTGTTTTAGAAACAGCCCTACACGCATTGCTATAGAGACAGGAACCTGTACTGCTCACTGTGTTTTGACGACAGGAGGGGTTGGCTACCAACCTAGCTTATCTCACTTTATGCTTTTCAGTTTATGATTATTCCTTGTTCCTTGGGCAGTCAGCCAAATTTAAAAGAATTGATTATATTTGATAGTAATTATTTAGTAAGCACCTCTGTTCCACTTATCAGGCCATGTGCATCTTGGTGTCCACAGTGCAATTGCTTCCAAAAAAATGCTGCAACTTATATCTGGTGTCTGAGGGCTTTCCCCCTCCGCCTCCCCCAGCTATGGAAAAAGAATTTGAGACAACATAGCGGATAAGTCAAAGTACACATATAATTCTCAGAACTGGCTTCAGCTATTTTAAAGCTTATTTCTTAATTTACCTAAAAAAAATGAATTGAAAGACTGTTTCTTTGTAAGACGGACCTTTGAGGTTTCTAGAAAAGTTGTAGTTTCAGGTATTGCCACATGCATATTGCCAATTTTTTTTTTTTTTCTGTGCTCCGGTATTTGGGGCATGTTACAATGTTGCTGTGCAGGGCCTGCAAACGTAACTGCATTGGTTTCCTTCGGATTCCTCTTTAGGCAGAGACTTGCTTTCACTTCATATGAATTTTGGTGTATTTTCACAATATATCATCGAAGAAATTGTATTAATTATTAACTGACTCATATATAGGGCAGGACTGTCAAAACCATCTTTTAATTATTCTATTCCAGTACTCATAGAATCATAGAATGGTTAGAGTTGGAAGGGACCTTAAAGACCATCTAGTTCCAGCCCCCCTGCCATGGGCAGGGACACCTCCCACTAGACCAGGTTGCTCAAAGCCCTGTCCAACCTGGCCTTGAACACCTCCAGGGATGGGGCAGCCACAGCTTCCCTGGGCAACCTGGGCCAGTGTCTCCCCAGCCTCACGGTCAAGAATTTCTTCCTGAGATCTCATCTAAATCTCCCCTCTTCCAGTTTGAAGCCATCACCCCTCGTCCTGTGGCTCCACTCCCTGATCAAGAGTCCCTCCCCAGCTTTCCTGGAGCCCCTTTCAAATACTGGAAGGGGCTCTAAGGTCTCCCCGGAGCCTTCTCTTCTCCAGGCTGAACAACCCCAGCTCTCTCAGCCTGTCTTCATAGCAGAGGTGCTCCAGCGCTCACATCATCTTCATGGCCTCCTCTGGACCCGCTCCAATAGGTCCATGTCCTTCTTGTGTTGAGGTCCCCAGAGCTGGACACAGTATTCTAGGTGGAACAAGTGGAGTTTAAGCGATTGAAAAGCCAGAGATAGAGGGATGAGAAGCATCCATATGAAGGGGAAAAAGGTGAATAAGAAAGCCAATTAAACTGTCACTCTCTCAATTTTTTAGGGATCCTGAAGAGAAGTGTTACGCATCCTTGTTTGCTCCTATTCAGTTTCTAGACTTGCGCCTTTACAGACATATTTAAAATGCTGAAATGATTTGATGTTGAAATGATTATTGCATTTCAGCTCCATGGCTTTGTGAATATTTTACTGGATTTGGGGGATTCTGTTTGACGTTCTTCTGTATCAAAATAGTCTTGCGCAGTTGTATGCATTGGCTCAGTGGGCTGGTAGTCGCAAGATATGCTGCAGATCAGAGCAATTCCATCCACTGTGAAACTGAGTTTCTGCCTTCAGTTTGCAGACAGCTTTGCTAGAACTGATATAAAACAGAGGTTTTATCATATAATAACATATATCAATTTTAAAATGCAAACATGGCTTTGTATCAATGATTTTTGAGAACGTAGATGTTGGGGAAAAGAATCTCAAAAGTCTGAAGATGTTTACTGGTACTGACGCCACCATTTTAACGTATTTTCTGTGTCATTGAGCCTGACATCTTTTCTTACATGAACAAACACTTTACCAGTAGGAGATAGTCTAACATTAGAAAAGATAATATTTGTAACTCAGATATTTAGACCTGTCTGTCTACATCTCTAGATGAGACTGGGAGACGTAAATTACTCGGTCACTGTAACTTTGAACGTTCTTCTTTTGGTAAGGCTGACGGAAGCCTGGGGTTGTGGAAGTGCCGAAGACTTTTCAGGTCATGCTAGAAAGGGGTTTGCAAGACTTGAGAAAGTTTTCATATAGCTTAACCCTATTTCCACCTAGTGCTTTTGGTTCCTCCTCTGCTTAGTAGATGAATAAAAGGAGGGAGGTAAGCAGTTTGCTAGAGCGGAACAGCAAGTATTTTAACCGCAGCAAATCACTTTACAGAGCACATAATTTTTTTGATTTTGTTTTTAACAGTTTAAGGGCTAAAAAAAGAAGTTAAACTCAATCTGTGCAAACTGATGAAATTCCAGTGGCATGTTTAGAACCTAACTTTTACTCTGCTTAGTTTTCCTACAAAAATTTGTGTGGCATTTCAAGGCTGAGAAGAAGTATTTTCAGACTATAGTTTTATGTTGCCACTGGGCTCTGATGCATCTTTCTGCTTCTGACTTTTTTTTCTTTGAACAGCCATGAGGGGAAGTCCTGTGGAAAATGCAGAGATGGTTGAAATGTTTTGTTGGGAGGATACATGCCTGCTATAGTTTGAGGAACCCACAACAATTTATTGTCGTTTAGACAGTTATTCTCTCACCCGATGACCCCTCCCCACCCAGAAAGGGGAATCGGGGAAAAAAGCAAGGAAAACCGGTGGTTGAAATATAAACAGATTTAATAGAATAAGACTAAATAACAGTAATAACACTAAAGAACCAGTATTGATCCTGATACCAATATAAACTACATAAGGATTATACTCAGCCCATTCTATCCGTAGGAAGCTGTGCACTCCCAGCAGGGGACAGCAAATGTGGGACACTGCGAGCGCTACGGCTTCAGGAGGAAGGGAAGGGCTCAGGGCTCCGGCACCGGGGCAAGGAGTTCTCAGGATTGGAGCCATCAAGGGAGAGAGAGAGAGAACTCCTCAGCCAACTTTCTAATTTCTATTGAACGTGCCGTTCGTGGTATGAAATAACCCTGTTGGCCAGCTTGGGGCAAGCGCCCGAGTCTCGCTCCTCCACATCCCCACACCTGGTGAGCTTCAAAACACTGAGACCTTGAAACCGGCACACCATAGCTGGCTATAAAGTCAGTATTTTCACAAATTCAGACACTGGAGTCTTCTAAAAGTGCAGTTTTCCCAAGCATTAGAAGAGACCTTACTGCAAAGTAAAGTGACTGAAAGATAAATTAATTCTGTGTCTCTAAAACCAGGACAGTGCACCAAAACTCTAAGCATAGCAGGCTGTAAGAGGAGAACTTGTATTTTATAATGCAGGTAAAGGGCAGCAAAGGCCCAGGTATGGAGAGTTGGTATGTACATAACAAGGTGGTGGCAGCTTGGTGTTCAAGTTGTACATGGGGGGAAAAAGGGGATCACAAGGGAAGGGGTGTAGCTGCATTCCCCCGTGAAGGTCAGGGGCAGCTGGCGGGGGCAAAGCTGCTATGGTAGGCTTCCTTGCGAGGGGCTCGGCCTCTGGCTGGTCTCTGTGCCTGCACTGCATCCCTCCTTTGGGGCCAGGTCTTGCTTGATGGTCAGCAGTGGAGGATTTGGGGTGGGGGTGGAGGAAGAGGTGTGAGACATGCCTGGCTCCTTTGAGCACACTCCTCTGTAGCTGCTTTTTGTGGGATGCGAGCTGTGCTGCTGTACAGCCTGTCATAGAACCATAGAATGGTTAGAGTTGGAAGGGACCTTAAAGACCATCTAGTTCCAGCCCCCCTGCCATGGGCAGGGACACCTCCCACTAGACCAGGTTGCTCCAAGCCCTGTCCAACCTGGCCTTGAACACCTCCAGGGATGGGGCAGCCACAGCTTCCCTGGGCAACCTGGGCCAGTGTCTCCCCAGCCTCATGGTCAAGAATTTCTTCCTGAGATCTCATCTAAATCTCCCCTCTTCCAGTTTAAAACCGTTTCCCCTCGTCCTGTGGCTCCACTCCCTGATCAAGAGTCCCTCCCCAGCTTTCCTGGAGCCCCTTTCAAATACTGGAAGGGGCTTGAAGGTCTCCCCGGAGCCTTCTCTTCTCCAGGCTGAACAACCCCAGCTCTCTCAGCCTGTCTTCATAGCAGAGGTGCTCCAGCGCTCACATCATCTTCATGGCCTTCTCTGGACCTGTTCCAATATGTCTACGTCTTTATGATGGGGGTTCCATAGCTGGATGCAGTATTCCAGGTGTCAGTAGCTTCTGGCCTCGCTAACAGCTCAGCTCTGTCATGGCAGCTTGAGACCAGGCCTTTGGTCTTTTTATTTTCCTTTTTTCTTCTCGTGCCACCTGTGCAGTTACTTTACAGAGGAGTTTTCTGGAGAAGTGCTCAATACACTGACAGTCACTTTGCTGTCAGTCTGCTCGGTGCAGCCTTGGAAATACCAGCGTGGAAATGATTGCTTAAAACCCAAACCCTTCTTCTTTCTCATCTTTTGTATACAGAATAAGGGATATATAGGAGATTCAGATAATAAGTAGAATATAACTTTAAGCAAGCTATAAATGGTAGATGCTTTTAACCTTGAAAGTGAACTTGCCTGTGAGAAAAACACAGAAAACAAATGCCTTGAATGGTCCCAAGAAGCTGTTTAATCTGTGCAGTTAACGTGGGTCTTCAGCATTTAAGAGAGTTTTAAACAAAGAAAAGCAGATCTCCAGTTTGGTGTGTTTTCATAGCACTTGTCTAGGAAGAACCGTTTCCTCGGCAGGGAGGATTCTGCACAGAGCCGTAGTGCCGCTCTTGGCCCTCAGGTCCCGTCAACATGGGGATGAGGGGCACACCAATGTAACACAAGAACAGAAAACATAGTATATTCAGGGGGTGCAGTGCACTCCAGGAGATCAGGTTATTTTTCCCATATTTTTAAAATGTGTAACTAAACTGTTATTTTGAAATCTTAATTAAAATAACAGAATAATAACCTGTGATTTTCTGTTGTCTTAGGAATAGTTTATGTAAAGCGTGGAATACATTTAGGTAATCTTTTCCCTGGGAACACGCAACCGGTTTGTGACTGTCAGGAAGAAAATGGTATTTGATTTATTTTTTTTTCTCCTTATGTGCAGATAGGTGATTCATTTCTCACGTGGTTCTTCTTTTGCAAGTGAAAAGCATTTCCCTATTTTTAGAGTACCTGGCACCGCCACTTCCTTCAGTTCCCTGGTTTGTAGATTGGCTGTTTGATGAAGTAGTGGGTGCTGGACATCAGGAGGAGATGAAGTTGGGCAGTGCTTGGGATTCATATGCTTTAAAAACAAAAATAAGTTTACTGCCACTGGGTTTTCTGGAAAGGTTTTAATTAGGTTGCTTGTAAATTAAATGAAGAATAAATGGGAATAGAAGCACCCAAAGGAGAGTAGGTGTGTGAGCACTAGAATGCTGCCTTCTGTGCTGAAGGATCTTGTTGGGGTCAGAAGTGCGCAGTAACTCTACTTTCTGGGTGTGCATTGATTGCCTTAATTACCTGTCAATGCTTGGGAATGACTGGGTGGCTTGAGTTGGCTTTTATTTTTCTGGGCAAAAGGGTATTTCAGGAGTTACTTTTGAAGAAATGGCCCACTGATTATCCTTAGCCTCATTCTCTTACATTAGTCACGCTGCTGTTAATAAATGAAATGAGTCCTCAGCTCCTTGGGGCTGACTGGGCAGGGAGATACATACTTTAAAAGTGGTTACCAGTTGGTTGCATGGGGGTGCTCAGCGTGAGGAAGGGACCAACATTTTGCTGCTTGTATTTGAAGACAGTTTTGGTATCTAACATCTTTTTCAACTTAACTTTTAGGCCTTCAGTGCAGAGATGGCATGATCTAGTACTCTGGTGCTATGTGTATGTGTGAGACGGCATGCAGTATTTCACAGAATCATAGAATGATTTAGGTTGGAAGGGACCTTAAAGATCATCTAGTTCCAACCCCCCTGCCATGGGCAGGGACACCTCCCACTAGACCAGGGTGCTCAAAGCCCCGTCCAACCTGGCCTTGAACACCTCCAGGGATGGGGCAGCCACAGCTTCTCTGGGCAACCTGGGCCAGTGTCTCACCACCCTCACAGTCAAGAATTTCTTCCTGAGATCTCATCTAAATCTCCCCTCTTCCAGTTTGAAGCCATCACCCCTCATCCTATCACTGCATGCCCTTGTAAAAAGTCCCTCTCCAGCTTTCCTGTAGGTGCCCTTTCAGATACTGGAGGGGGCTATAAGGTCTCCTGGAGCCTTCTCCTCTCCAGGCTGAACAACCCCAACTCTCTCAGCCTGTCCTCCCAGCAGAGGACAGTATTTACAGTGTGTGCAGACAAGCGTGACTGTTGGCATGTAAATGCCTAAATTATTTTACTAAAAGTAAGACTTCTTTATGCTAGAAGTGCATATTTGCTTTCTGCAGGGCTAGTGTTTCTTAATATTTATAGCATATAACCACTGTTGTCCTGCACAGCAAATGTCTCTTCAGTGTTCAAGTTGCAGTTTCTGTGAAATTTGTCACCTGCGTTAATGCTGCTCGTGTGTAATTTAGAACTTCTTCAAAGAAATGGGAGAGAGCTCCTCGATTGTTTGTCAGAGAGGTGCATCTGGTTTTGAATTAGTCCTTGGCTATGATCATCCTGGGTTATTTTAGTGCCTTGCCTGTGGTTATGGCAACAGCTTCAAATGCCCCAAACTATTTTTGGCAAATATTTTCAATAATAATGATCAGAAGCAGCCATTATTCCCCAGTGATTTAATCCCCAAAATAAACTTAACAATGTAGGTTTCACCATTACGAAGAACCTATCAGAGTGTTATTAAATGTTAACTAAAATGTTAAATTTATAGAAATTCTGCTCCTGGTTCTATTCTTTATAGCGTGACAGGGTGTTGGCTTTTTTGTGAGAGAACTCAGCTGTCCTGATGAACAGAAAAATTGTCATGCTGTACAAAGACTATCCTGAAATCTGTAGAAAAAACAGCTTAACCAGTGTTGTTCTGGTAATACATTAAAAGTCTTTTCTTTTAATGTTTTTTTGTTTGTTTGTTTTATTGTAAGGGAGTCAATATAGTTGAAGCTCTACCTTCTTTTTCCTAGAAACCTGCTCTGCTTATGTACAATGTGCTATTAAATTCTCTGTTCCCTTTTTAATAGCTTGCTTTTCAAGCTCCCCGCTGTCGTCAGCCCTGGGAGGTCACCGGGCAGAGCCCAGAGCTGCGGAGTGGTCCCTGATGGACACCTGCGTGACCGACTGCTTCGGCAGGTCTTTGGGCAATTTGTGAGCTGCTGGGGGGGGGGGGGGGGGG
>VFFE01007256.1:75544-109521 GCA_008921705.1 Burhinus oedicnemus
TTTTCTCCCCCCCCCCCCCAAATTTTTTAACCTAATCTGACAATGCGTGCAAATAGACGAATTGGGTGGGTGGGGAATAAAAGGGCTTACATCTTAGAAGTAAAGACTGCTTTTAATCCCAGCAATTTTGTATATATAGAGTTCTAAGTTAGAAATGTGACATTTCATTGCAGAAATAAACTGGCAAAAACAAGGGAAAAAACCCAAACCTGGTTGTCATGAAGTTTGCCAGTGCTAGTGTTTTTTCTGGGCAGACCATTGTAGGTGATGCTGTGGCTTACACATCCTCAAAATTACGTTCTCCTCCTTACAGAGCATGATACTGCAATATTGACATTATGTTGTGACATGCTAAAGCATCTTTACTGAATTATCCTGAATATGTTACTCGGCCTATTTTGCCAGAATGTTGCTTCTGCCAGTTTGCCATTTTTGCCATTATTTCCTTGTTACTGTGGGGAAATCTTGTTGTCCAGTCACTTTCTACTCACTGGCTTTTCCAGTGTTACGCAGTATTTGCTGTTGAAGTTTGGATGGGGGGATATCTATGGATTTTCCTAAAGTCCTTGGTGAATATTGGGGTATTAAAATAATAGTCACTTGTTCAAAATGGTAATAGTGGGAATTGTAGTGTAATAATGTGTAGCTATAACACTCAAGTGGAATTGCAGATCTATATTATTGCTGTAATATTTTGTCCAGCAGTGACTGAGATTGTTGCACTGAGTTGCAAAAATGTGTTTTTTCATGTGACGGACAAGTTCCTCACACCTGTTATCTGACATGCTTGGATTTAAAATGTTAATCCTGTAGGGGGAAAATATTTTACAATGTAAAGTAATTAATGCCCCCCTACATTCTCCCCAGGAGACTGTAATAAAGGAATGCTAAAACAACTGTGAGAAGGGACAAAGCAGGAGGAATGGTAGAGCAGACCTAGGCAGCGGAAAGAGAAGGGTTTAAGTACCAAACCCTAACGTCAAAATCTTCTTTACTTTTTTTTTTTTGCTAGCTTTTAAGCTATCACAATCATTCTGTACAATATATAGGGGGGAAAAAAGCCAACACTCTGGAAAGGAATTGTTCCGAAATCTGTTACAGGAATACAGCGGGATGTATATTCTGTGACCAAATCGTGATTGTGCAGGTGCCACCTTAGACACATATTGTCCCTAAGGAAC
Organism: Burhinus oedicnemus; assembly: GCA_008921705.1. Classification (NCBI taxonomy): domain Eukaryota; kingdom Metazoa; phylum Chordata; class Aves; order Charadriiformes; family Burhinidae; genus Burhinus; species Burhinus oedicnemus. Next base: position 76,726 of record VFFE01007256.1, read on the forward strand.
CATTCTGCAAACTTAACAGTTTCTATGTGTATGAAAACTAAATTTAAAGACACATCAGGTAGAACTGTAATCCTCTGGTGCATGCAAAATGTTTTTCTTAAGTGTTTTGTAATGCACAGGAAGTATTAAGCTGCCGAGCTAAAATTATGGCTTGCCTTTTGAGCCCTTAAGACAAAATCTAAAGGGCGGAGAACAGGATGTGCAGTGTCAGTCCAGCCTAGGCTGGGGAAACCTCAGCGACTGTGGTGTTTTACCTTTTTGAACGTCAAGGAAATAAAGTAGTTCTGCTTCTGTAGAAAAGCTACAAAGCATGTGTATTTGCTTCTCTTTTTCAGGTTTTAATAGTAGGAATCAATAGACTAACACCAACTTTGGCAAAAAGTCGTTAGAGAACCGTCTCTAATTTAGCATTGTTAAACAATCTGAGTCTGCAAATTTAAGCTACAAATGGCTCAATGAATGTAAACCCTTTGTCAAACAGATAAATGTGGATGTGATACTAAGGCTCCCAGAGAGACTAAATGCTGTTAGGAAGAAAAGCTTTATAGCAATGACTGAGCCAAATATTGCTTTGTTTCTGTGGAAAACAAATTTGAATTAACCAGCGGGCTGTAATTATGCTGCAAACAGCTTGAGACCTCTGATAGTTTAGTTGTTTAAGAAGGAGTTTTGAGGAGAATAACTTTTGCGTGCGTATCCTTGGGAAATCACACCGAAACGGTGGTTGATGTTGCCCAGTCCTCTTCTGCTGGCTTTATGGGACCTAATTTTGTGCTGGCTTTGGTCACAGTGTGGCCTTACTAGGAAGGGGTACAAAGAGGTTTAAGTGATGTTGAGAGTATCCTCATTTCTGTGTTGTCCTCTGTTCCACCCAGATCCATTGGCGTTTGGAACAGTGATTGCATCTTCAATCATCTGAGTGTTTCTAGTAGCCTCCATCATTTCTGTTGATGGCGTGGGCTTGCGTGCTGGAGCAGAAATGTTTTGTCAGGATGGTGATTGTGTGTTGAAGTCCAAAGAGACTTGGTTTTATTTAAAAAAAATAAAATTAAAGAAAGGTTGAAGGCTTGACATTTGGCACTAGTTTCCAAGACTTTGCTCCTAGAATAGCTTAAGTAGGTTACCTTGAGCCTGATTCTGGTTGAACAAGGTTCAGCGTCCCTGTCCTTCAGGTCAGTTTATGTATGTTATTCTCCTGGTTGTCTTGCTGCCTTTGGTGCTTGTGCTTGCAGAGCTGCTCAGGCTACGTTGCTTCTGTACTTAATTTGCTGTCCAGACACCTTCTGAAGGTGGTCATTGCAGTGAGCATCTCATGCTGTAACTGTGTCCACACAGCAGCTAAACTTGGCGAGCTCCCTGCCCCTGCTTGCTGCCTGGCAGCGTGTGTCCAGGAACCATCTCTGGCCTTCTCTGCTGAATTTGGGGGTATGGAAGCCCCATATCCTCCTCTCCTGCTGCCCTTGGCCAGAGCCTTGTGAAAGTACAACGCCACTTTCTCACTGCTTTGCTCTGCTGTGTAGAGCCTGGTTTTCTGTTCTCCTTTTACAGAACACCCTCAGTTTAGAGGAAAGGTAGGAAATGGATATAGGAACATCTATTAGTTTTTTAATTTAAGAAACAGTAAGCTTTGTTTGATGCAACTACCTGAAAGGAGGTTGTAGCCAGGTGGGGGTCGGTCTCTTCTCCCAAGTAACAGGTGATAGGACAAGAGGAAATGGCCTCAGGTGGTGCCGCGGGAGGTTTAGATTGGATATTAGGAAAAATTTCTTCACCAAAAGGGTTATCAAGCATTGGAACAGGCTGCCCAGGGCAGTGGTGGAGTTGCCATCCCTGGAGATATTTAAAGGACGGGTAGACGTGGTGCTGAGGGACATGGGTTAGTGGTGGGTTTGGCAGTGTTAGGTTGATGGTTGGACTCGATGATCTTAAAGGTCTCTTCCAACCTCAGTGATTCCGTGATTCTATGTCTTTCTCCTGGAATGGAAGCTTAGAAGAGCTCAGTATCAAGTTACTAAACAAATGTTTAAATGTTTTGTTGTTACTGCTGTATAGATTCGAAGGCTAATCTATAAACAAGGTCATGTGTAAAAAGTGAGATATTCAAATATAAACATCGGAACATTGCCCAAGGTGAAGTAGTATTCGGCACTAGCTGCTGTAGCTGCTTTGGAAAACTGCACCCACAGCATTTTAAAGAAATGCAGTGACCTGATAAATGCAAAGTATTTCTAGTTATGTTATCAGCCTCTATTAAAAATAGTGCCTTTAAACTGCTTGGTAAAAACAGTGACACCTGAAGCTGATAGCATGGGATGAGTGGTCATAATAAGAAAGAAAGAAAAAAAAAAAAAAAAAGCCATGCTTTGCTCTGCTAATGCTTTGTGTGTATCACAGGTCATTGCAGTCCTGCCTTCGTCCTATGTCCCCATCTTTAGCAGCAGCCTGGATCAGTACCTGTATGCCCCCAAAGCAAGAACTGAACTTAGCTGAACATGCTGGTTGGTCTGTTAGGAGAGGAGTTAACTTGCTCTGTGAACCTATCGGAACAAAAATGACCTTCTGTCTTTGTTCTCTGTTCTCGCTGGAGTCATGTGTCTATTTTTAAAAGTAAAATTGCATTTCCTATAGAAGCTTTTTGCTGTACTTTTGTAATAAGAAGCCATTAACAGATTACAAAACTGGCTAGTTTTACCGGGTTACTGATACCACAAAGGAAGTTAGAAACTCCTGTTAAAAAACAGTAATAAAAAGATGAGGTGTTGTTTTAGGGGATGACAAATGTAAAAGTAACTTCTTTGCCAGAATAAAGAATTTCCTGAAATTGTACGGGTGAAGATATGGAATGGAAGAACTGTGAAATACCATGATTAATTTGTTCATATACATTATATTAATATTTGAATTTCTTAATAGAAGTATTACGAGATTTTCCTTTATACAAGGCTGCCATATCAGTTATGCTTATTGAGCTCCTAGGTGGCCATGTAATTTGTTGGGGAATTCCTAAATTCATTACTTATGAAGCTGGAACATCTGTTCATAATGAGAAGACAGTAAGATAGTCAATACTTAAATTATTTTTTGGCAGACTATGCATACTAAAATACTTTTTGGCAGATTATGCATACAAAGTAAAGAATTACTCTATTTAATAGTAAATGCAAATTTCATTGTATTTCACTGGCCTTTTCATTAATAGGTTCATTAGCAAAATACATGCATAGCTACGTGTATAGGATAGCCCTGTACTATACCAGATTTTTTTTGATAGATCAAAAAATAGTAGAGGTTTGTCTTGTAATGAGAATATCTTAATATGAAATTGAAATCTGGTTCTGTGTTTGCTGATAAATACCAGAGTACTGGCACATGCCAGGAGTGATTGCTGAAGATGCCATTTACCAGTGACCAGAACACTTCCAGTCGTGGTTCACTGAACAGTAATTTGACAGAGAAAATAAGGTTATAATCCTTTCAAAAACAAGCTATTGAGCTTTACCAAATTAAGAATTCACTGTCTGGCCAATATGGCTTTGGCAGGCTTTTACTGAGTTATGTAAAGACTGTGGGTTTTAAATAAATCAGAGAAGACGCTCTCTAAAATATCTGTAGCTGTAGGCTGATCTCCTTACTTTGTTTTCAAAGGCTGTGCATTGTGCTCTGACAATTTCAAACAGGTCAACGCTTTAGTGATGTAAATGAACAAATCCCCAATAATATTCATAGTTACCTCGTTTCTCTTGTGTCAGAACAAGTTCAACTACTTCTGAAGAAAAGGCCGTAAGAGAATATTGGGTTTTTTGTGCCTGCCGCTGAGCGCTATACAAAATGGCAATGCCGTATTTGAATATTTTAGTCGACAGTAAAATTTGTCTTCGTTTCTGCAGATCCCTGCTTTTGTGGGTCACCTGGATGCCTCTGGACTGTTTTAACAGGTTCATATTTGCTCAGTGCTTAAGAAAGCAGTTTGCCTCTGTGAATCATATTGTAACTCCAGCCATTTCCAAAATAGCCGTCAGTATTTGCTGGAAAGTTCCAGTACTTCAAGCGTATTTTGAAGGCAGGTCCAGGTAGCAGTTCCCCTCGGGGCCCGGGCAGTGGTGTGTTGGCCAGCCTGCAGCAAAGGACTGGGTCCCACTGTAGGGTCTCCTCCTCCCCTCCTCCCTCCTGGGCACAGAACCTGTAGGCAGCTTTTGGTTTATCCTTTCAAGTCAGTTCCCAGTTTCCATAATTCCCTGCAAGTGACCTACAGAGACAGCATCCAGAACCAGGAGCAGCCACAGACAGAAGTCCTGTAAATACTTCGGTTGGTTTGTTTGTTTTCAAATTACTTATTTAATATTCTAGGCTCCTTAATGTTTGTACCCCTCTAGATAGTTACTTGTGCCACTTCTCTTATGTGCAGGGCTAGCAATTAAACGCAGAAACTCGTGCAGACCCATGGAGATGACTTCCAATCTTCTGTGTGTTAACAGAAGTGAGCTGCTCTTGTTACTCCCCCATGTTTTGTCCTGCATTGTGACATGACTTAGGGAATTATATACCTGATAATATTTAAAAGCCACTGAAGTTGGATCTTTCAAATCAATGAAATATTAAATAATACTACTGAATTGCTCCCATTTCTCCACTAGGGTGGTCCTTAGCTATGGTTTTCCTCTGCCTGTGCTATGGGGAAAAAAGACCAAAACCCAACCCAAAACCCAGCCCCAAAAAGTCAGTGTAGCTTCACATCAGCTTGACAAGACTCTTGAACTATTGTTGGTTTGGTTTGGTGTTTGGTTGTTTTTTTTTTTTTATAGCTCAACATTTGGATTACGGTCTTCTTTCTAGTTCTAAAGTAATTGCTAATTGCACAAATTGTCAAAGAGGGTGTTCAGGTACCTTTTAGTAGATGAACAAGATCAAAAATAATATCTTCAGAGAGAAAATAAATGAAAGCAACTTTAGTGGGCAATCATCTACAGAAAGAAAACTTACTTTCACATCTCTTAATGGTAAAAAGCAAAACTGTCTTCCTCCAAAATTGATAGGAAACTTGGAAATTAAGATACTTAACAGCCATACAATGCACACTCCATATTTCATTGGTACAAAAACACCAGTTGGAAGTACTAGGAGGATTAACTTGGCGTCATGAGAAAAGCAGGTTTGGTTAGAGTAGCTAGGAAAAAACTATGCTGTACTTGAAAGAATCGACATAAGGTTAGAAAGACAATTCTGACTGACAGCTTATTCTGGGGTAGCAGCTAATGAACCTCCAGGTCCTTTCCCAGAACTGGGAGGCACTGCTTTCCAGAGGCTTCAGGGAGAGTCAGGCAGCTCCTCTGCCTTGCCATTGCCATGTGTTTGTACTCACAGAATCACAGAATGGTTTAGATTGGAAGGGACCTTAAAGGCTATCTAGTCCCAACCCCCCTGCCATGGGCAGGGACACCTCCCACTAGACCAGGTTGCTCCAAGCCCCGTCCAGCCTGGCCTTGAACACCTCCAGGGATGGGGCAGCCACAGCTTCTCTGGGCAACCTGGGCCAGTGTCTCCCCAGCCTCACAGTCAAGAATTTCTTCCTGAGATCTAATCTAAATCTCCCCTGTTCCAGTTTGAAGCCATTACCCCTCATCCTATCACTGCATGCCCTTGTAAAAAGTCCCTCTCCATCTTTCCTGTAGACCCTTTCAGATACTGGAAGGGACTCTAAGGTCTCCCCAGAGCCTTCTCTTCTCCAGGCTGAACAACCGCAGCTCCAACTCACTCATTTCACATTGAACTCTAACATTCCCTTATTCCTAATGCTGTCGTGTTCAACCCCCTCCAGACCAGAGTGTGCACGGAAAGTGGTGTTCACAGTCACGTTTTGAACGACTTGTGAATTATCACATTGTTGTAGTTTTAGCTGTCTCCACGAACTTTTTTTTTTTTTGGAACTCTGCTTAAAAATGCTACTGCTGCCCTTCTTGTTTAGTGATTTCTATTGATCAGAACAATAAAATTAATTAGAAAATGAATTAGCTTTCTTCTTTGGTAGTATGCTTAATTGTGATATACTGTACTTACAATAAAGTAAAAAAATCATTTGTTTACATTCATTTTTATCTAATTAATTACAGTGCTTAGCAGACCTATGTTAATGAATGTAAATAACGCTTTTGGTAAGTGTCCAAACAAGACAGATGTACTCACTGTCTTTTTGTTGGGAATTTGGTCGGATATAAAGCGCGTTACCCATCTGTCCTGGGTGTGCATGGCAGAGTTATTGCTGAATATTCCCTTTACAGTCGTGTCCCCCCCAACAGAAGTTGTAGTCTGAATAGTTTAAAATGTCTTTGCAGGGCAGTTTGAAATTACTCTCATCGTATATGATACAGTGCTTGGCTTTATCTGTTTCCTCATGTACTGGTACGAACACAGCACCTAAGGGCTGGTGTATCTTCACTTCGTCTTACAAAGATGGGGTTCTCTTGTCGCATGACGATAAATGACAAAACTGGTACAAAGCCAATGACGAATTCAGAATTTCTGGTCGTTCCGGGAATACTCTTTCCCTCTTGGTGAATGTCACAAGGCTGGGATTTGGGGGATCAATGTGCTTTTGTCAGGTCTTACTGCTGACTTGCATTGTCACTTCTGCCAAAACCAGCTCCTCAATGTCACTTTCTGCATAATGGGAGAGAGTGCTCACCCTTCCGAAACTGGTAAAAAAAGCAGTGTATTGGGGGGGGCGCAGAAATCACAGGTTTTTTTGTCAGTTGTTTCGCTATAAAGCAAAACCAATATAGGAATAATATAATTTGTTTATCTTTAAGTTTATTCTCATGGAGTCATACGCAGCCAAGTTAATGTTTGAGACTAGAACAGTAACATTTATATTCTGGTGGATTTTTATAGTGTGGAAGTTTGCAATTTTTAATGTCTAATTTGCATACACAAGTTCCTGTATACATACATAACAGAAAACGTGGAAAAGAAATAGTGAAAAATCTCTTCTGCAGAAGAGCGTCAAGTTGTGAGCTACTGAGCTTGTATGTGTGAGATGGGTATTGGACAACTGCCTGTTACGTTCTGAAAGTCAGGTAGGGGAAATAATTGCTTATAGCCACACCTGGCACATGGAATGCGTACTTTTTTAAGTATTGCAAGCATTTTGAAATAGATTGTGTGCTCTCCGTTGGCCATGCGGTGGTAACAAGGCATCTTGGGGTATCGAGGCACTCTCAGGACAAAGCCCGGGAAGCTGTGTGTAATATGGCCTGTTTGGGAAAGTGCTGCCATTCTCTCTGCTGTTCTTGGAATCCCTGAATCATGGTCAAGGTCTTCGCCTTCATTTGTAAAACACCTGAAGTGTGCTGGCTGTTGGGAAATGAAGTAGCGTGGCGTATGTGGCAAACATGGTAGAAAGCCCGCTCCAAACAGCCAAGAAAGCTGCTTTACTTGTACATTTCTTTTCCTAATGATTTTAACTGATGTGTACATCTTCTATTTTCTTCTGAGTTTAGAAAAAGTCTTTTAAAAGCCCCTTCATATAACGGCTATCTGATCTGCCATTTCAGTAAGATCTTCCAAGAGCAAATACAGCCAGGCTCATGCTAGTTGAATCTGCGTTTCCTCCCCACCCATGCTTACAAGTCTCCCCACATTATTTTATATTTCTTCTTAGGAAGACGTACAAATTTAGGACTGAGTGTCCTTTGAAATTACGTTAGACTCTTTCCTTGATGTGATTGTATTAAAACTAAAACAAAGAAAAAAACCACAAAAACCCACCCCAAACCCCGAAACACCCTAGAACAAAGTGAAGAAATATATTTTTGGGTTGTGAGCTAGCAAGTGCTTTGCTGCTGCATTGGCTGTATGCGTTTGATGGATGCCAAAGATAGTTTGGAGAGCACTTTTTCAAGGAACGCCTGGTAAAACTTTATTTAAATTACACTCTGGACTTGTTTTGTAAGATGGAGATAATTCTTTTTCAAAAATGACACAGTTCTTGCATGCTGCAGTATATCCCCATTTTTACTTGTTTCAGATGTCCAAGTATCGGGTTGCTACATTAGAAGTCAAAGCTATGGAGATGTGCTCTTGTTCCTACAATCTGTTGTTATGTGTCTGTGCATAAAATCTCACCTTTTCAAACCCATGTATGCTGTTGAATGGTGATTTTGTTTGAAATACGTTTTCGTAGCTGACCTTATGTACTCCTGGGTTTGAACAAGGCACATTGGTGCTCACAGGGTAACGGGTGAGTTTCAGAAACTGCTCTACATACCCCACGTACCCAAAGAAGGTGGGGGTAAATGTGTTTTTAAAAAGGAAATAAAACTTTTTTTTGGGGGGAGGGGAATTTATGAAAATTATTTTTCATCCACAAATTCCAAATTTGTCCTTACGTAGTGATCACAGTCAAAACATGGGGAGGGAAGGAATTTAAGCACATTCTTGTCACTTATGTGAAATAATTTCTGAAACTAGCTTGGAGGCCAATGTTTTTACCTGCATGCTTAAAATTTGGAAAACCTGTATCTGAAATTCGCAGCAATTGCGTCAAACTGCTGTGAATCTTTTTTTGAAACATGGAGTCTATTAATAATGAAGATGCCCTCATCTGTGGATTGACAGCTTATGTCTGCTAATTAATATTGTGTATATATGCATTATACTGCTATGCATGCTAATAGGTAGTACATTAGATCACAGAAATTACAGGAACTAGTTATTGTTAATATTTCTGGAGATGAAATTTATTTACATTTTATAGTAATTACAGGTTAGGGTAGTTAGAATCTCATATGCACAGCTCTTTATGTAAACCTAATTTACATCTCAAGATTAAAATGGAAGGCTAATAATAGTGCAGTAATTCTTTAACAGTTCTACCTAAAATTCGCCCTTCCTGTCTAGATTTGGACAGTAATTGCTTGGAATCAAAACCGGACTTCACACTAACAGATCTTAAAATAAAATTATGAAGTGGTTGCCTGCAGGAGCAAAATACTGGAGATCATGGCCTCAAGGAGTTCTTCTAGTTGTGTGTTTGTCAAGGTAGCTTAAAGTTACAGCTTGAAACTCCACTTTGTGTATTTTCTGCTACTGTGTTCATACTTGAGCAAGCCATGAGAACGAAATTACTGAACTTTAATGTTACACTTAGACTTTCAATCCTTTAGCTTTCCTTGGCAATCTGGGAAGATACTTGATTTTGAAAACTGGATGAAACCCCCATCCTACAATCCTGGAAGCACACATAGAAATAAAATAGCCTGCAAGTGTCTTAATCAGGGAGGTGGGGGTGGAAGGAAGAGGAAAAATTTATTAGCCAAAAATAAAGTTTTTGAAATTACGCTGTTTTAGAGACTGCTAACGCTTCACTTTCTTAGATTAGGGGACCACTGAAGACTGATTCTGTCGCCTGCTGATTTTTGACCTATAGCCTCTATGCTGTTACGTTTCACTCCAGAAGACTCTGGTTTTAATACACAAAAGCACTGAATGAAAATGTGTTTGGTCTTAAGGTTTCTTTGTTCTAATCTTCTTAGATCTCTGGTGGAAGAGGAGGATCCTCATATGAAAGTATCTCTTGGCAGCAGCGATATGGGCGTCTCTGCCCATCTACAGTCTTCTAAGACAGGGACCACAAGATTTTTCACCAGCAATACTCACAGTTCTGTGGTATTACAGGTAATTAAATATTCTTGTGTCAGTATTGATCTGTACTGAGAATTTTGGCTGCTCTAAACAATGCCTCCGCTCAAACTTTATCAGACTAGTAATTCTTACAAAGCCTTCAAAAAATGCCCGTTAGTGTGCCGTGCTGACAGTGCCCACAAGCTAGCATGGCTTGTAGCTCCTTTTCCTGTGGGTTACAGGTTTGACTTTCAGCACAAGCTTGGAAAAACACCCTGGCCTTTTCCTCGGGTTGTGCCCCGGCCACTCTCCATTTCTAAGAGGTAGTACGGTTTCATACAGCTGCCACTTCATCATTTAAAGAAGCTCACTTGAATATAATCATGTAATTATGTTAGGCAAAGACTTGTGCCGTCTCCTGTATGAACGTTGCCGTAGGGATGCGATGAGGAGAGCTCCACGTTCCTCCATGACCTGGGATAGCAGTGCCCTACCAGCTTTGGGGTCACCCCTGGGCTGGGTCTGACTATATGGCACTACCATATCACAGAATCGCCAGGGTCGGAAGGGACCTCTGGAGATCATCTAGTCCAACCCCCCTTGCCAGAGCAGGGTCACCTACAGCAGGTTGCACAGGATGGTGTCCAGGCAGGTTTGGAATGTCTCCAGAGTCGGAGGCTCCACCTCCCTGGGCAGCCTGTTCCAGTGCTGTGCCACCCTCAAAGGAAAGAAGTTCCTCCTCATGTTCAGATGGGACTTCCTATATTCAAGTTTGTGCCCATTACCTCTTGTCCTATCACTGGGCACCACTGAAAAATATGGTAGAACGGATTAAAATGCTATCCTCTCTGAAGATTTAAGAACTTGAATCTAAATTCATTTTATCTTATTGTTTCTGCTGGAGCTTTTACACACTGTGCAGAGCGAAGCTTACAGCTTGCTATGGCTCTTGCTGCTCTCCAGTGCAGTCTTTCTCAGGAGTGCAGATCACTTGGGTACGGGTTGACTCTGTGGAGAACTACCACTTATTTTTTTGATTTGTTGCTGTTTTAAATAGATTGCCTAAGTTTTGGGACAAAAATGAGGACTTTTTTGTTTTGTTCAGAGAAGCTAGTGATTCTTTTCTTTTGGTTTCTAAGGCTTGGGCATCTGTGCACAGCTCTCCCTTGTTTGTAAATTTTGGGAACAAGTTAAATTGTTCTAAAGATTTTTCGCTATGTGTTTTTAGGTTTTACAGGTATTGTCATCTTGAGGCTGTTTCTTTGGCATGCTTGGAGTTGTCCCCTTGCTGTAGGTTTTCTAGCTAAAGTTAACCAATGGCAAGATTTCCCTCAATGCAAGACGGAAGTTACTAGCATGAATATAAACTGGTTACCATCCGAAAGAACAACTTCTTAGACTATGAAGACTCCCTTGGCTATGTTGTATATTTTGTACTCGACAAGATCATCAGTGAAGGAGAGAAATGGGGAGAGCAAAACTGTAGAATACCAACTGTAGAGTTGTGCCTTGTGCAGTGTGTACTTTGTTAGAAAAAGACTCTAGTCATCAGTACACTAGTGGCAAAGCTACTTGCTTTTAATACGGCAAGGGACATGACAGCAAAGAGTGATATTGGGAATCCTAGGCGAAGTGTTCAGAGCTTATTTCCTCTCATTTCATTTTTTTCTTCAAACTTTGAGCAAATGGAGAACCGTTAGTTGAAAAGCCTTGATTGTAGAAACTACCCGTTCTCCGGGTCGAGGCATTGAAATATGTTAGTTTTATATGAACCTGTGTTTGACTTCTGGTATTTATTGGAGCTAATAACTCATTTTTTCATTTGCATTCTGTTCTTTTCTGTGTGACAAATTTGAACGTTCATGTCTACTTACCTTTGCGGTTTTAAAAATACAGCCTTTCTTTAAGATAACTTAAATTTTAAACCATGGAGGCTGATGCCAAGACTTCTCTAAATGTTAAATCTATAAAGACAATATTTATGTTCTTGTTAGTACTAGAAAAACACCAGACATGCCCAGTTGAACAAAATTGTTTTATATTTGAGCTTCTGTTCTGCAGTGTGTGAAGGAGGCAAGTATTCCACACATACTCCAGTATCCCCGACCGGGTATGTCTTTAGTGGAGAACCTTCTCTAGGATGCTGTTGTAGATAACTTTCTTTTTTATTACAGTTTGCCATTACGGGTAACTTGGAAAAGATCAGGTATATAATGTGAGCTTATTTTGGAGATTTTGCTATGTAAACCTTGGTAATAAATTTGATAATCATAGAACCAGGTGACAGCTTTCCTTTTATGCACTAGTATTTTGCAGCCTCTTAGGTTGCAAAGCGCTTAAACTGGTGGGGAACAGAAATAGATCGAACATGCCTATGTGGCCAGAACAGGTAGGTCCAAAAGAGATATCAGTCCCTATCTGAAACAGTTGCTGGAGTATAAGCTCACAAAACAAACTTCTTCCTGAAAATAACTTAGTGGAATAAAGCTATTTTCTAAGGCCCAGTGTATTTTGCGTTCTTCAGCCATTTCTGGAAAATAACAATGACTCTGCTTGTTTTCCAATGACTAACTATCATTGAATATATTAAAGATAATGGTAGTAAGATGACAAATTAGTTACTTTTTGGAACTACAGTACATATGTAATTAAAAGTAAGTATTTACGTAAGGGAAACAAAAGAGATTCCTACTCTCCTCCCAAATCAAATGGATGCTTCATATTATGCTCTTCTTGCAGGGTTTTGACCAACTGCGAGTGGAAGGTTTGCTTTGCGACGTGACGCTCGTTCCAGGAGATGGTGACGAAGTGTTTCCTGTTCACAGAGCAATGATGGCTTCTGCAAGTGATTACTTCAAGGCCATGTTCACAGGTGGTGTTTTTGTTACAGTAATGCATGCTGCTCTCTCCAAATTGCCATCCTTCAGACACTTGGACCCACCATGGGTGTTGTGTGGGAATCAGCCCCCGACTGCAAACTTCTCTGTGTAGTTGTATTCTCTCTACTGTCGCATATGGGGTTTTGAATTAAACCTTAAAATGGTATTTTAATTTTGTATAAGTTTATGAAATTATTTCAACCTAATCAAAATGATCGTATGAACTTACCCATGTATCTTTTTCAGGAGGAATGAAGGAACAGGATTTAATGTGCATTAAGCTTCACGGTGTGAACAAAATAGGCCTAAAGAAGATCATTGATTTCATTTATACTGCAAAACTTTCCCTTAACATGGACAACCTTCAGGACACTCTAGAAGCTGCCAGTTTTTTGCAGATTTTACCTGTTTTGGACTTCTGTAAAGTGTTTCTTATTTCTGGGGTAAGACTTACTGCTTGTTTCACATTTACAATGATTAAAGCCTTGTTATGTTGTCTTTTTAAAATAAGAATAATGACTATGTAAGAGTCTAAAACTTGCTATTATTCATAATTTAGATTCACAAAGAACAAGCTTGCTTTGTAGTTTTCTTGAAAATCTTTTTTCTTCTAAGTATTACATACAGTGTGAGTTTGATATAAATGTTATACCACATTAAAATTCTTCTAATTCCTAAGCGTATCGCAGTGATGATAGCAATGATAATCATAGTTCCCAGATTCCTTTCTGGATTTCTTAGTCCATGCCCTCACACTCTATATCTTTCCATAAGAAAGCTCCTTGGTGAGTTAAACTGAAAAAATAATAGAAGAGTGAGCTGCTGTTGCCGTTTGTTCATATACTTGCTTGAAAGCTTTTTGTTTTGAGGAATGAATCCCACAATTGTAGTGATCACCACAGATACAATGACGACGTCTTTGTAAACTGGTGAACCTGGTCACAGTCCTTGAGAATAATATATCCTCTAAAGGGAGTTCTAGTGGAGATGTCACAGAAACGCTGGTTACATGAGAAAAGCAGCGACAAGGATATTATGTTGATTGCCATATTTTGCTAGAACTAAAAATGGCTGCGAATACAGGGCGATATTTTTTCACAGTCACCAAAATAAGTCCTTTTGTATGCAGGGGACAGCCCCCAAAGTAGCAACCCCCTCCTCTTCTACCAATAATGGTTCGTTAAAAGAATAATACTTAAGCAGCTTGTAGCGCGGTTGCTTTTATGCAGTTGGAACAAATAATAAAGTTTGCCCTGCAAAGCAGTGTACTGTACTTCCAACACAGTGTTTAGGGTTTAGAGGTGCCCTGCTGATTTTTATTTATTATAAAGCTTAAAATCTCAGGTCCTGAACCTGCTCTTGGGGGAGGGGGAACTTTGATAACAACCTTTTTTTCTTCCTGCTTCCCTTCCTCTTTCAGAGCTGGTGTCCTGTATTGTTTTGAGGTGGTGCTTTGGAGAAGGATGCCATGCTCCCTTCGAGTTGAATGTCAAACAGTTTTGCAGTTTCCTCTGTATTAAAAATAAACTTCTGTTTTTGCAAAAGCAAGAGGAGCTGTTAAAGATTTAGTTTGTTGACTGATAACCAGCTTCTCCTTGTGTAAGCTTTTTCCTGGGTTCTGTCTTTGTGGGTGGGAAAAGGCATGTAAGGCAAGAGACGTGACATGAAAACACTCCCTTCGTTTATCTGGCTCCAACCTCTTGTTAAAAGTATTGGATTTATACTCCTCTGTTTAATCTTGTTGTTTGTTAAGCATAGCTCACGTACACATTTGATCAGCTTGGGTGGCTTTTCAGAGGTTTTGTTTTTTGAACGTCCTTCACTTCTTAAATCTCAGATATCAGAGGTTTCAGGGACTCCCTGCGTGACTGCACTCGTTCTAGTGTTACAGTCCACTTACTGCATACATTTGGTATGCTTCGGGTACGATCACTTTATTTTTATAGTTAAAACAGTGCGATCTCACTATATGGGGGCAGTTACCTGTCTTCTAACTTATACATAGTATATAAGTGATGCCAATATACAGTGCTTCCATAACTTTCCTAGTTCTTGCCCTGCTGTCCTGTATCAATGCAGCTCTTGTCCTGCCTACAAGAAGGAGCACCCGCTTTGTGGGGTCGCAGAGCGAGAGCGCTGTCAGAGCTGTGCTGTTGAAGCAGGTCTGCCTACGGACACACTTTGGCTTTATTTCGAAGGTTTCCTGGAGGTTTTCTGATGTTAGTGTAAATTGTTTACATACCTTAATAGAAATCTAACTTTACCTGTAGCAGGGAAACTGGTGTGTTCTACATGAATTATAATATTATTTGGAATTCCGCTTTCTGATAGTCTGGAATGAGAAATTAAGAAGCAGGTATTCCCATTGCTCCTCAGGGTACCGGTTCAGAAATGTGACCTCCCTAATGAAGACATGCAGCAGGATTTATGCAAACAAGAAGACTCCAAGCTCCTAGTAACAGCAGTCTGTTTCATAAGGAAAGTGTTAGAGTCATTTAAGCTCTATAACGCTACTGTTCTGCTTTTAATTTTGGCTTATTTTCTACATGGCCAGTTCTCTAAGAATATTGCGATAATGTTTCATTAATCTTAAAACTCTTAAATCCTACACCATCTGTTTTATGCTGCTCAGATTATTATTTTTTTTTTTTACCTTCCAAAATGATGCAGCCTGCCTCTCCAGGGTGGACGTTGTGATAAATACCAACTTGGAATAAGGTCTTGATGTTCTTTTGAATCGGGGGTTTGGAGCTGCCTCCCTCTTCTGGGGAGGGCAACTGCTTGTTCATTTGGCTTGCTTAGGGAAAGAGCTTCTTTCACCTTAAATCCTGTTATTAGGAAGAAGTTTTTTCATTGTTTGAAATGCTTGTTTTCTAAAGGTTCCTTCACTTAAGATGTTGACTCAGTTGCTGTTTTGGTTCAAGTAAGAAACATCTTGTTTGAAAGGGGTGAGGTTCAGAATCAGGAAGACTTTATTCATTCTCTTAATTTTATTGATTCTCTTGTTTTAAATATTTTCCTTTATATTGATGTGTAAGGGGGCATCATCTCATTCATTGTATAACTGTAGAGAAAGTATAGAATTAAGTTTGTGCTGTTATCCTAGTTATGTTCTCAGTGTCCTTGTATATAGAATTTTGGAATGAATTTTCCTTGGAATTTGAGCAGGAATGAGAGTTGGTGAGCAAACTTGGTGGTTTTTGCTTTTTTGATTGCCATATCTTAGCTTTACAGAGATTATACTAGGTTCGCTCCATTCTTGAGGTAGCATTTCTGTAATTTAAGTAAGTTTTCTGAGCAAGTCTTGAGCTTATTTCTACTGAAGTAGCTGAGAGCAGCATCTGAGACCTGATGAAACCATTCTCAGACAAATACTTAGTTGTCTTTAAATTGCCTAGGGAGTCTGTTATTAAAGAGATTCTAGAAGTAATTTTATGTAAAGCGTAATGTAACTGTATTACATCATAAGAGGGCATTGGAAATATTTACAAAGAAAAACCTAAGGTTAAGGTAACAGCTTAATTTGTGTTAAAAACACTGAGGCCTTCAAAGAATGGTATACATTGTATGTAGCTGACTCATAAGTATTCTTATGTGTTCTGCATTTACACCCCTCCTGTCAAGTGGCCCATTGCTCTGATAATCTTTGCTCTGATTTTGCCACTGAACAAACTCCCTGAGAAACACTGGAATAATTCCTAAGATGTTTTCAGTCTTTTAGTATTGTTTTTAAATAATTATAGCTATATGCCAGATTAGGACTACTCCCAGGTCCACATCTGAATGAGCCATAATGTAATTAAAATTAATAAAAATGTCATGGAAATGTTTTCGAAGTAGTGAGTGCTAGAGAACACACAATCTTTTTGCAAAAGTAGCAGCAGTGTACGAAATGGAGAAAGATGAGAAACCTATCCAAGTAAATTACAGCACTCAGGAAAATCACTGAGTAATGGGGAAGGGGATGTTATACTGTAATTAAAGAAAACATTCCAAAACACTGAAAATTAATGTCTTGGCTGTACCTTTCATGTAGCTGCATAAGAAAATGTTATTCCTTCTATAATTCTGTGCTTTACGTTTTTGTAACTAGCAAATTGTCAAATATTGAGGTCTCAGTAACTGGAAGTCTGTCTTGTCGCAAGAACTCGGTTAACTGAGGATGAAGCAAGATAGTCTCAGTTTTGTGGGAGCGTGGGATCTAACACCAGGGCCAGCTCGGCCAGCCACCTTTTCTAACGAGGCGGTACCATTCATTCTGTTTTCCGAGCTGGTCAAATTTCTGTGCTGTTATTTCTGGGCTGGTGTATATGGGAATCTACAGAAAAATTGAGGCTTTCAGGGGAATGTATAGCTCTTTTAAACTTGGACCCTTTGAAACATATGTTATGGTACTGGGCTTGAGCACTTGATTTTCTGTGCATTTTAGTTTTCCTGAGTTGTTCTCCACGGTTCTTACACTTGCAATCATTTTGCTCTGTGTCCAGTTTTGTAGTATTTTGTAGTCAGTTAAGTTTTTTACCAGAACTTGGGTGATTGCTTCAAAATTTCAAAGAATTAGATCAACTGCTTTCTTGAGAAAGTACTTTGGCTCTTGCATTTGGTTTTTCAGGCTGTAATAACTTTGTGCTGTGCTTGACCTTTATCTCTTGGGAAGCTTTTGAGTATTTTCTGGAACTTTTACTTCTGCTTTGTAATGAGCAATTACAATGAGTAATGTGAATGAGCAGCTCTGCGCAGTAGTCAAAGCCCAAGTAAAATAGTGTTTACCTAAAATTTTTTACTTCTTCTGAAGTTGCTTAGCTCTTTGTCCAGTAGCTGGTTCTGCATGAGTGTCTTTACTAGTCACAGGATTTACTTTCCAATCAGTCTTACGTTTTTGTCTGGTATTTCCATTCCTCCTATTCACTTCAGTGGGAGTTCCAGACGTAGCAGTTCCTTCTGTTGATGAGCTCCTGTTTGACTGACTGCCACAGAGAACAGTTTCCACACCTCTCAGAAGTACCATAGCATAAGTCAAACTGGTTTTTTGAAAATCAACACTTGAGTAACTTAAGTACTTAAGTGTTTAAATAACATTATTGTGCTTTAATGCCATCCAATTTTGAATATTTAAGTAGAAGTAACTATTGCATTTCATTCTGTTGAAGGATTATTTTTTTTTGGCTCAGGACTGAAGAATCTCTAGAGTATATATTTTTATGCCTGGGAAATCTTTGCAATATAATTTAGCCTGGAACATTGATTGTTATCTTAGAGCACAGTAAAATTGGTAATAGTACTTTTGGCAAGGAAAGTAACCTTTAAGAAAATATTTAATGTGGTACCCTGATTTGAGGTGAGGGTGGAATTTGTTAGTGCCAAAGTGCACAATTTCATACGCATAATGGAGAGTACTTGCAATTGTAGTATGAAATAAACCCTGACTGCGGTACAATTCCAGTGGATTAATTAAAGCAGTATAAGGTAAATTTCCAGAGAATTAGGGGGTGACTGGAAACTGTTGATGTCATGATCATCAGTCATTAACACTGATGTGTCAATAAATATCTCAAATGTAAGTATTCCAGGAATATATTCTGTTGCACAGATTTGCAGTGTAATATTGTTATGATGATACGGCAGCTGGATGCACGCTGGGCGCTCGATAGCTGGCATGCGTTCTGCCGTAGGTCGAAATGATTTGTTGCAGCCTGAACACCCTGTGCTAATGGTACATAATCTGCACCTTTTTTTGCTTTGATCTTTTGACTTCAAGCATGCCTTCTCTGTATGCAATAGTATCCTCCTGTCTGCTTACCTTGCTATGGAGAAAGTGCTGTATCTTGGTAGTTTGATGCCAGTGAATGTATTCCAGCGTAGTTTTTAAATACAACAACTGTAGAGCAAGAGTTAAGGTTTGTGGCATACTGTGAGTCAACTGTTTGTTAAGGGGTGATTTTTCCGTTGCTTTGTTTATATAGCTTGAAAGAAATTTCAGAAGAATGTCCTGTTTCATTTACTTAATTTAAGGTATGCTGTTACTTCCATTATGCAATTAATTTATGTAAATTAAAAATCCTAAAAGGAAAAGTAGACAAATTATTTTGATACTGACTCTTAAAAACAGTAAAAAGAAGAAAAAAGTCTTTCTTAAGCATCAGAGAGTGTTTTATAGGTCATTGCTAGCTGATGTGATTATATTTTGATATAAGCAATGTGGTCTGTCTTCTAATACAAAAATAATTTTCATGTCTATATTGCACAGATATTTTATAATAGAACTCATGACAGTCTGCCATGCATTCGTCCTCTAGATAGGACCTGATTCTAGGATTAGTGTTCCTGGAGATGAAGAATAAGATTTGGAACCTTTGACTGTATGAAGGCATTTCAGGGTGGGTGAATGCAGACTTTGGATGACTGCGGTTCTTAACTCTAGGGCAAGTTAGATCAATTTCTAGTGAATTTAAAAAAAAAAATTTCCTATTCCCATACTCATTAGACTTTTGAATTGTCCGGTACCAAAGGGCAATGATCAGCTTGAGTTATACAGTATTAAAGTCTTGTAATCTCTGTCACGACCAGGTCATTTGAAGGTTTTTTAGTTCTTAGGCTGCAATCAGGTCATAGTCCTCAATCTTCATAATCTTTTTAAAAATAACCATGAGATTCGGAAGCTTAAATTTTTTTTTTTGCATTACAAATATAATGAGAATCACAAAGTTATGGAAATTTTCGATGTTGAGTAGGACTGACATGCACAGAGACTAGAAAGCATGTGTAAATGAAGCTTGGGTTAGAATAAGGATTGAATGCAAAAAAGCTGCAATTCTCAGCAAGAAGCATCTGAAAACTGACTTGCTTTGCGTACGTGCCATAGAGCTTGCCAAAATGAATCGGCCGGATTCACTGGAGAACCCGCTTTACGTTATGTCCCGTCCCTCCTATCTTTCTTGGTCCCTCTGCCTTGGATCCCAAGTGACCTCAGAAATTTAGGAGCCAAAGATGTAAGAAAGGTAGACACAGCCACAGTGTTAAAGATGTGGTTACCGGGATATGGTCACTCAAGTACTGAATGTAATTAGGGTATGATCCATACTGTGAAAGCATTTAATGTGCTGGATACTACTAAGGGAAATCCTCCTAGATTCATTACTACTTTTTTAAAAAAAAAAAAAAATTTCGAAAAAATCACTACCTTTGTCTTATTTTTGACAGTGACATGTATTTAATTTTGAACATATTCTGTGAGAGTACCACCTTGATTTACTAAAGATGCAGTTTTGTTTGTTTCTGAGGAATGTATTAATGGGATTGAACGCTGTAGACAAGTTGTCTTAAGTACGCGGCATTGGCAAGATAGCTGTGCCATTCTCTTTGGCTGCATTATGACAATACAATTTTAATGTTAGAAAATGTCTAATGGCAAGACCTACTTTTGCATTACTCTCTGTAACCTTGAGCTGATCACCTCTCCCTTAACTGGGTTTTACACATTTCTTTCTTACAAAGATGTTTGCAGAGCTTTTCAAAGATGAAGTGCTGTGTAATTGCTATGTATCATCATTGTGTAATGTATTTGACATAATTAATATATGCCATCTGCTTGTTACTTGTCTCATTTCTTTCTTCGAAATAAGGAATACGTTGGGTCTCCCCTTGCAGTCATGAATATATACATTGCATTGAATATTTATTTGCTCATGTGTAAATCACCTTGAGCATTGCGAAATGATGAAATATTGCTGATTCTCTAGTATTCATTAAATTCTACATAATCATTTAGACACCAAATGAAGAAAGTGTTTTGATTCCTCTTTCTGCTTACTTAATAGGTTTCGTTGGAAAACTGTGTTGAGGTTGGGCGAATTGCCAACACGTACAATCTCACAGAAGTGGATAAATATGTTAATAATTTCATCCTGAAGAACTTCCCTGCATTATTAAGTACTGGTGAATTTGTGAAACTCCCCTTTGAACGTCTTGCCTTTGTGCTTTCAAGCAATAGCCTTAAGCACTGCACTGAACTTGAACTTTTCAAGGCGGCTTGTCGCTGGCTGCGGTATGAGGAGCCTCGGATGGAGTACGCGGCAAAGCTCATGAAGAACATCAGGTTTCCGCTGATGACGCCCCAGGATCTTATTAACTATGTTCAAACAGTGGACTTCATGAGAACTGACAACACCTGCGTAAACTTGCTTTTGGAAGCCAGCAATTACCAAATGATGCCATACATGCAGCCAGTTATGCAGTCGGAGAGAACTGCCATCCGGTCAGACAGCACACATTTGGTGACGTTGGGGGGAGTGCTGAGGCAGCAGCTGGTTGTCAGCAAGGAGTTACGGATGTATGACGAAAAGGCCCACGAATGGAAATCCTTAGCTCCCATGGATGCACCGAGGTACCAGCATGGCATTGCCGTGATCGGAAACTTTCTTTATGTAGTCGGGGGCCAGAGCAATTACGACACGAAAGGAAAGACGGCGGTTGACACAGTCTTTAGGTTTGATCCTCGCTACAACAAGTGGATGCAAGTTGCATCTTTAAATGAGAAGCGCACCTTCTTCCACCTAAGTGCCCTCAAAGGACATTTGTATGCAGTCGGTGGTCGAAATGCGGCGGGTGAGCTAGGTGAGTGCTGCTCCTGGAGCGTGGCTTCTTGCCCAGCTCTTCGAGTCTTGAAATACCGCGCTGCCCTGTGAACAGGTGGAGTGGAACCAAGTTGAAGCTGTTGGTGTGCAGCTTCTTTCTGGAAATGCCGCAGATGCACAGAGAGATTTGTCTAGATACTATTAGCAGTTCATTTTAGATGGTCTTCTGCAAAAAAACATTTCCAAATACATGTACCGTGTGTATTGATGCCTAATATCCAATGTCTTTACCTTTATCATCAGATGTGAAGTAAGTGTGTGTGTCTGCCTGTACAGGCGGGAGTGCATATATATAAACACAGCTAGGTACAAAAAAAAAAAAAAAAAAAAAAAAAAAAATCATTACTTAAGCTGAGAAACCAAACCCACTCTTTTCAGTCTTAAGGGATACCTGACTTTCTGACTGAAACTCACTGGTGAATGCAGGTCGTAATTTAAAAGATACAAATTTTCTAGAATAGTCCTTAGGAAATGCCCTTTTTTTTTTTTTTATAGTGGGCTAATGACTGAGTGATTTGTTTCACTCACAGATCAGCGAGATTCAGATCTCCTGATATTCTGGACTACTTAATTACTAAGTGTGTTGTATTTTGCCTGTGATCTTGTGACTACACAGTTAACTTCTTTATATGAATGACTGTCTTGCTGCCTCCTTTTTCCCCCTTAGCAAATGATGATTCATTTCACTTGAGGGGAAAAAAAAAAAAAGAAGAAAAAAATTCAGGGAAATTTGATGGTTGAAAACAAAGAATAAATATGTGGTAATTTTTAATTTAACAAAAGTCAGTAGAGGATGGCCCGTATTAATCCACTGCATTTTCCAAAGCCATTTTGCAGTCAAGTCTGGGAGCACACACTCAATTGTAAATTTGTCTGTGCTTTAAAATTGAAATGTTACAGTGATTATGCTTGGAATTTTAGCATAATATTTTATCTAAAGCAGGTGTAACGTGTCATTATTTTACTTGCTGCTTTCAACCCAATACTTAACCGTGTCTTGTCAAGTCTTTGTGGCAGTATGTCTTGCTGCTAAGATTTGCTTTTTAATTAATGTGTCTCAGTCGTTCACATACACGCTTTGTTTCATGATCATATTGCAGACTTTCTATGGAAACATATATACCTTGCTTCCACTACACAAAACAGGGCTGGTTTTCCTGGAAGCTTAAAATCCGTTCTAATGTTTGATGAAATGAGATGTTTAAAAACGCCTCCTGTTTCCAAACAACATGGGAAACTGTTTTGCAGTAACTTGTCTTCCCTAGACAGCCATTTTCTGATGCAAATCCAGAGGTTGGCAGAGTTTTTCTTATATGTGACTTTATCCACCTGATAACACATTCTAAAAGCAAGCTTAATGTACAAACTAACACGTATTGATGTTCATCTTGAGTATCAGAAAACCCGACCTTCATTGAGCTATTTTCTAATGGTATGGATTCAGAGCAGATAATCAGATTGCTGTCCTTCTGTACTCTACTATCTGAACAGAGTAGGGTTATGTCTGTGAAAGTTGCAAGTCTGACAAAATCAATGTGAAATACTACTGTCACGAAGCCACTGCAACCTGTGGATACAGCAGGCTTTAAGCGCAGTGTTTTTCTTAAATCAGATCAAGCAGCATCATTCTGCTGACCTCAGCACTTCTGCAACTCTAATTAAAATACAAAATCTATCACCTGTCTAAAGTTCTTCTGTAAAGATATCATTAAAATGCTGCAAGGATTTCCACGCAGGCATGAAAAATGTCATTGGATCATTCTGTGGGAAGAGCGCTCTATAAATGCTAAATATTGTAGCTGTCTGATGCTTTGATTTGGGGCTTCAGTTTCTTTTCTTGTTAATTGTGAGGCAAGTCACTTTTCATTTTCATGTTTCTTTCATAAACCTTGACAGCTGAAAGAGGAAGTCCAGCTTAAACTTCCCATTCTTGTCAGATGAGAAAAACTCTGAAGCTTTTCATAGAAGAGAAGGTCAAATGTGTGTTGGACAAGTATTAAAGAAGTTGCCCTTGGGTTCAAACTAATATCATTCTGTTGTTAGAGAGGAAAAATTCCCAAAACCTGAATTCAGCTTTCCAGAAGATCAGCTCTTATGGAAAAGGGTCAAAGGATTAAAGTTACTAAAATGAATTTTTTTATTATTCTCTCTCCTAACATTCACTGGAATAAAAAATTATACTTTTCTGAGGCAGTCAAGCCTTCCCAAAACAGTTTTCAAATGCTTCATCTTCTGAGAACTTTGTAAGTGCCACTTTCTACCTCAGTAGTATGTGCTTTCCAGTAATGAACAGCTGCTGGTTCAACAGTGCATGCCACTGAGAAGAGTTTGGTTTGTTGGTACGGACAGAGGAATTTGCATGTGTGTGCTACACGCATTGGAATGTGGTAAATGGATCTTTGGAATCTACTGAATTATGAAATTATAATTCAGATTTTTCAGCCCTGTGACAACTTAGTGCTGTGCAGAATCACAGAATCGTAGAATGGTTTAGGTTGGAAGGGACCTTAAAGATCATCTAGTCTCAACCCCCCTGCCATGGGGGCAGGGACACCTCCCACTAGACCAGGTTGCTCCAAGCCCCATCCAGCCTGGCCTTGAACACCTCCAGGGATGGGGCAGCCACAGCTTCTCTGGGCAACCTGGGCCAGTGTCTCACCACCCTCACAGTCAAGAATTTCTTCCTGAGATCTCATCTAAATCTCCCCTCTTCCAGTTTGAAGCCATTACTCCTCGTCGTACCACTACATGCCCTTGTAAAAAGTCCCTCTCCATCTTTCCTGTAGGTGCCCTTTCAGATACTGGAGGGGGCTATAAGGTCTCCTGGAGCCTTCTCCTCTCCAGGCTGAACAACCCCAACTCTCTCAGCCTGTCCTCACAGCAGAGGTGCTCCAGGCCTTGGATCATCTTTGTGGCCTCCTCTGGGCCTGCTCCCACAGGTCCACATCCTTCTGATGTTGGCATCCCCAGAGCTGGATGCAGTATTCCAGGTAGGGTCTCACGAGAGCGGAGCAGAGGGGCAGAATCCCCTCCCTCGCCTTGCTGGCCACGCTGCTGGGGATGCAGTCCAGGATGCAGTTGGCTTTCTGGGCTGCCAGCGCACATTGCTGGCTCATGTTGAGCTTCTCATCCACCAACACCCCCAAGTCCGTCTCCTCAGGGCTGCTCTTGGTCCATTCTCTGCCCAGCCTGGATTTGTGCATGGGATTGCCCTCACCCGGGTGCAGGACGTTGCACTTGGCCTTGTTGAACTTCATGAGGTTGGCACAGGCCCACCTCTCAAGCCTGTCCAGGTCCCTCTGGATGGCATGCTGCAATAAAGACAGAAAAAGAAGACTTCTAGTCCAGGGCAGGACAGTTACATGTTTTTCTGCCCCCCTGTCCAACAAATCAGAAGGCATTTATTTTCCAGGTGCCCTGTATGATGCTTAACCCTCAATTCAGACAGCTCCTTGTTTATGTAAAAACTTCTCTTGTGAGTCTATATTTTTCAAATGTTGTTGGTTAAGAAGAAAAATATGCATCCTGCCCAGCTGGGCTTTCTGTGTAGTACTGTGAATATCAAACCAATGGGTGAACTGGAGGACTTCCTGCATAGGAGCTTGTTTTGAAGTGGCTCCTTGCTATGCTAGGGACAAACTTACTCAGGGCGCTGTGTAATTTAACCAAGTCAGCTTTGAGTTCTACAGAAGCAAGCTGTGTTATAGAAATAATATACCAAAACGAAGATCCTGGGTTTTGGGACAGGACATGCAGTTGCTACTTGCTGCTGTAATAAACCTGAGGACACATTGGAAGCTAGTGACAGGGAAGTGGTAAATCTCTGTATACTCCTCAAATAGCATCACAGATGGCACTATGAAATGAGTGCCTACTGAGCATCCCTTGGGACTGTCAAAGCTTTGTGTCTTTTTGAGATTGCTTAATTCTATTAAAATGAGGCCTGTCTTCCCTGGATTATGGTAATGAACAGATCAGAAGTTCCACTGTTAAACATAAATAAAGCCTGATTTGAAACATTCGTGCTGTTGGGAGAATGAATCTATCAGTTTCATGTTATATAGAATATATGCTTAGGTTCAGTAAAGTAGCAGTTCTTTAAAGTGATTTGTGAGTGATGCTCTGTCTGGAGATGATGTGTAGAACATCCTGACACCTCTTTTAAATTAATGGGCACCTTTAATAGCTGAAATTTTGTCTATATTTTTCCTTTTCAGTGCAGAGGGAGGTCTTAAGAGAGAGCAATGGAATGACCTTGCAAGGAAACAACTACGCAGAACAACCAAACAGAACAGTGGGGTTTATTCAGCTGGGAAATAATTAGCTTTGTTTTAGAGCACGGTAGATTTGAGATTTGAGTTGGAATGATTTGTCTGAAATACTGTCAAACAGTACTTTTTTTCTACTGGTGATGGTCAAGAGAATTTTGAAGCCATGTCAGAAATTGAGGGATCTTGGACTCAACAGTGTCCTTTCTCAGATAACTAGTGTCTTTACAATGTGGTGGCAGTACAGTATTCCAATTCCTGTGTTTTTATCTTCTCTTGCTAAAGTGATCTGTTGGCGATGGTTTCTCTCGTAAATGCAGTCTACAGCGCAGAGTGAGATAAAAACTGGTCTAGCGTTGAATGGTCATGTTAATCTGGTTGCTGCTGGTGTTGCAATTGCTTTCACGTACTCTGCTCTTCCTGTCCTTTCAGTGTATTAGAAATTTAAGTTCCCCACCTCCGCACAGAGTAGGAAGTACTGTGGGAAAGAGGATGCCTTTGTTCTTGTGAAAGCAAGTAGAATGATGATTTTGGTGCAGCATAGCAGTGAACAGCAGGTCGGAAGGGTCTGCTGTCAGGGTAGAACTGGGACAGCTATAATTACTTGCACGTCAAATCTGGTTTTCTCTGTTCTTGAAATTTCTGCACATCTTTGTTTTCTTCTGCTTGCTAAATAGAGCGGAGTAGAAAGCTTTCCTTTTTAGAAGACAATATTGGAATGGATGAATACGTTTATACAAGAAAGAGCATGGGTTTGTTTGGAGATTGGGCAAATACTGCGTGTGGTGTCATGATGGCAGTACACAGAAATACAACTCCTGGATTTAATTTTAGGTGTAATTTGTGGAATCGGTTCTTTGTGCCTATACCTTTATTTGGGCAAGAGGCAGTCTCCAGCATTCACTGGCATTATGGCTGTGTAAGTCCCTAATGGATATAGAAAGTCTGCAGGTGGGAAAAATACCAAAATTTAAGAAGAGATTTTTGACTTTATTAAAAAAAAAAATAAAAAATCAAGCCTGACTTAAAAGATTTTCATTGTAGAAGAACGCTTGAATGCCTTTTCATACCTTTCCTTGTGCAGGCTTTCCTTTACCTGCACCCATGTGTAATGCGACAGGCAGCCGGAGGCTCATTCCAGGCGGCTGAGGGAGGAAACACAGGAACAAGGCAGCTAGATTGTAGGAAAAAAAGGTTCAGTGAAGGGCTGATTTCTTCAAGGAAACCTGGGAACTTGCCCATGTTGGGCAGGTTTTTTAAATCACAAATTTGGTGTGTCGACAGTAGTGTATGGAGACGCTTGACTCCAGTTCCTTTGCATCAGGTTTTTATTTTTTGTCCATTTTACAAAGGCTGGCATAACTGGGACTGTATGTGCAAGGCACTCTTAGAAAACCAGTATCATTTCAGGCTGTTGTTAACATTTTTTAAACAGTTTCAAGAATGTGAAATGAATGATTTCATACTTGTGAATCAATGTATATAATTTCTTTTGAAAGAAACAGGAATTTAGTGGGTTTTGCCTTATATCGTGAACTTAATGTTCCAGACCAGCACTTTTCTGTATTTCTTAAATTTAAATTTCAGCTCCTGGGTGGGGAAAAGCTGAAGAAAATCCAGTGTGCTGTAACAATTTGGTGATTCTCATGTGCAATACAGATTTTTTAAAATTTTTATTTTAACCTTAGATGGTCCTGAACTGGTTGTCAAACAGTATTCCTGATGCTGGAACTGGAAGCTTCTATTTTGAGTGGGTCTACTTGAGATACTCATTGCATGGAATTACAAAATACCATCCTGTTTTGCAACAATAAGGAGGTTGTATGTTTTACACCAGCTAAAATGTAATTTAGAAGGTCACTGTAATACGCTCCTTGATAAATTTTTCCTTGACTAGGGATCTTTTGGAGACCATAGCTATACCTTACTCTTCCAAAGTGCTCCAAAGGATTTTTTGTTTTGTTTTTAAAAGACAGATTTGGAGTGTAGGGTGAGGTACCTTATAGTCACTGTATGAGCGTTACTGATTGATATACTTTACTGCTAATTCTGCAGGCTTATACTAACACTAACTAGTTTTGGCCTTTAAAATATCAAGTTTCTCAGCTTCTAAATTTTTTTGTCTCTTTCAATTGATGTGTAATCCTGGACTGTAAGTCACCAGCAGTGATTCCACAGAGCTGACTCAGATTTTCTGCCCTTGATTGAATAAAAAGCTTGTTCTAGAGCAAGTAAAATGCCACTTTCAAAGACAGATTCAATTTTGTACGTATAGCTCATAAACATCTCTCTTCAGAGATTAAGCATTATATGACAAGCGTTAGAATCTGATTCTTAATTTTAATTATTTAAAATGAGATTCAATTTGTCTTTAAGATAACACAATTATTGATAATTGCTTTGTGCATTGTAAGGTCACTATATTACAGGGTGTTTCAGGATCTCTCGCCCCTCTGGTCATATTTTACTATTCAAACTGCCAATCTCTACAGCTCGCTCAAATCCATTATTAAATCAGCTTTCTATTCCTATTCTCTGTGCTTATTGCATAGCCCTTTTCCTGCAACCCCATGTCTCTTCTGCCTCACTTCCAAGAGAGGATTCCTTCTCTGAAATGCTTTCTGCAAGGACACCTGGGCTCTGGGTTTCTTTTTAATTAGTACTAACCTCTGCGATTTCTGATTCGGTAAATCCTTTGATGATTTCGACCTTCGAATTCACAAAGAACGCTGCACAACTGGAGCTGTGTATCAATACAGGCACTGCTTCTCTCCAGTCGAGATTCAGTGATGTTTCATCTTGCATTTTTTTAAAGCTTGGCTTTTGTAGACTGTTTGAATTAGTGACTCGCATATGCTAGCTGTATGTTGCTGTGCAACTGCTTGAAACATTGCAAGACAATAGAAAATGAGTCAATTTTGAGGCATAGGACCATCTTGATGCAAAATACCAAGAAGAAAAATCTAGCCTGATTTTCTGCATGAGTGGGACATTGCTGAAGACATGGGTCTGAGAAAAATGTTCTGGTTGCCAGATGCATTGATCCTCTTTGAGATAGGTTTTCATTTTTCCCCCTCTCTCTCTATAGCAGACACCGACGGGAGTTGTGCAAGAGGAAATGAGTAGAAAAGCCCAATTCATCCCGTTTTGCCATTTTCTCTGGTGTCCCCCAGCTGTACCTCTGGTGGGGTTCGTGAGCTGGGGCAGGTCGTGTGTCAGGCAGGAATGGGAGTGAGACAAGTGGAAGGAAAGAACACAAGAGGATTTTTTTTTCTTCCTTTTTGTTCCTTTGAGACAGAGCTTGAGGTTTTTCTCTATTGTCTCTCGACATAATGCTCAGTAATTCCCTTGACACCTTCTCAACTGAAAAGTGTTTCTCATTGATACTTCCTCTGTTTATGAATACGTTACTGCCACTGCAACTGTTCTCAAAACCAAATTGCCATGCTAGCTTCAACATTTTTATATTCTCATTTGTTTTAAACAGCCACTGTGGAATGTTACAATCCCAGAATGAATGAATGGAGCTATGTCGCAAAAATGAATGAACCCCACTATGGTCATGCTGGAACCGTGTATGGGGGATTAATGTATATATCAGGTAAATAATTCATATGATCGTGTCATCTCTGTGAAACAATTACTTATCTAACTTTTCCTATTTCAGTGGGAGACAATAAAAATTAGTCCCTGGTTGCAATAGGTTTGCTGTGGTATAAGCAGTGATGCAAATTCGTATGAAGCCAGTCAAATAGCCTATATATTGCCGAGTGATAAAATTATTTTAGGTAATATTATGCATTTACATAGTAAATGACAGCTCTGAACTCAAAAGCAGTTATTCACTTGAACTGACAGGATAAAATTTTTTGAGGCAACGACACATATATACAGTTATATAGCAATAACCGTTACACACGTCCTCTTTGATACATTTTGGAAAGCACTTTAAAGAAGAACATCTGCCTTCATTGAGCTAATGGAAAGGGATAAGTTTTCATGTTAATCACAATATACGAATGATGTCTGTACTTGCACTGCTCTTTCATTTGTAATATGCTCAGTTCTATATGTCACCAAGGTTATAGTTTCATTCCATTTTTTTCCAAACTGGGAGCAATATATTTTCTGAAAATCTGGTATCTGTTCAGTTTTTAAAGAAGATTTGATCTGTTGGTGATCTCTACAGGGATCACAGACCCATGTGTGTTCTCCTACTGCAATTTTAAGGGATGTCCTCTAAGAACTAAGCTGAAATTCAGGGCAAAGGTGGGACAAGGTTGCTTAGTTGTAAAGAACTGGTGGGGAGACACACTGGAGCAGATTTGAGCCTCGGGGTATTTTGAATCAGGGGCCTTGTGCCAGTAGACTAGGAGGGATTTGTTTTAAAATTTACCATAAGGTACAGCTGCTTGTTTTTCCATGAGCAGGTCCATTAAGCTAGCTTCTGATCTTTGTGCTGCTATTTGTACATTTTTGCCCGTTTTGCTTGTCTTACTGCAGGCGGCACATGTATATGCTTCCTGCTGTGTTTTTTCATGTAGATGCTGTGTAGTTCCCACAGATTCTTCTTTTCCTCCTCCTGTCCTCTCAGATATCCCTGTGAATCACCTGGGGGTGAAAATGGGAAGGCTGGTTCCTTTGTCATTAAAGCCGCTTCTCTCTGACAGGCTCTCAAGCACTGCCGCTACTATGGCTGTCATCAAGTGTCAGGGCTGGACAGTTCTCTTATTTTTTCCATATTTAATTCTTACTGTCCAACTGAAGAATTAAGTATTTTCTTGCATAACCCCTGTAGACACCATGCCATCTCTGTCCGCTAATAATCCAAGTGTGATAATTCAATGTTGAATGGTTAGCCCAGCAGGAGGTTGTTCAATAGCAGTTCCCTGCGTATTTTTTAGCACCTCAAATATAGTTGCATTATGGGCTTAAACCATAGCTAATAAGCTTATAGTGTCTGAAATTGGTGCGACGGCTTTCTGACCTGCCTAGTGACCTTGCGGGAAGGTGGGACATTTCATCCACTGATGGGAAATGGTCCTGAAGGCTCTCCAATTGCTTTTGCAGGGAACCATGGAGAAGGTAAATACAGAGAGAGCTCATAGGTGTTTATTAACAGTAGAATATTTGAAATCTGTGTCCTCTCTCTCTCTCCAGGTTAAATTGATGAAAAAAAGTTTTCTGAGGAAAATTCTGCTATGTGATAGGACCACTTAAAACAATAGCGTAGTATCAAAATTTGAAAGGGAAAAGGATTCTTGTTTTCTTGATGGTAAGAAACAAAACTAGCAAGCTGAACAAATGTAAGCAAAGAAATAATTTGCCAAAATGAAGCATTGGTAACAATTTTTTGTTCCTTTAATCTGCCAGTATCATCTTAGGTAATGAAGTACTGTATGAGACATGGCTTCTTTCCATAGTCAGATTTAAAGGAACAAGATACATTAAAAATGTCATTTGAAATGGAGCACATGTGATAGTAATTTAAGCTAATGTGAAAAAGTTTTAGGGAAGGCTGAATTCATTCACGAAAATGTACATTTCTGCTATTAATTGCTTATTAGGGTGAGCAGTACTCTAACATGTGTTTTATTTCTCTAGGGGGAATTACCCATGATACTTTCCAAAAGGAACTTATGTGTTTTGACCCTGACACAGACAAATGGACTCAGAAAGCTCCGATGACGACAGTCAGAGGTCTGCATTGCATGTGTACTGTGGGAGACAAGCTATATGTTATTGGTGGAAATCACTTTAGAGGAACGAGTGATTATGATGATGTTCTAAGCTGTGAATATTACTCACCAACTCTAGACCAGTGGACTCCAATTGCTGCCATGTTACGTGGGCAAAGTGATGTCGGGGTTGCTGTCTTTGAAAATAAAATCTATGTTGTTGGAGGATATTCTTGGAATAATCGGTGTATGGTGGAAATAGTTCAGAAATATGATCCAGAAAAAGATGAGTGGCATAAAGTATTTGACCTTCCAGAATCACTTGGTGGCATTCGAGCCTGCACTCTTACTGTTTTCCCACCGGAGGACAATACAGGGTCACCGTCTAGAGAATCTCCTCTTTCAGCACCTTAGAAACATCCCTTGACTTATGATGTTGTAGTAACTCCTTTGCACTGCATCATGGAGTCTGTTATTTTTCTTCAGTAGTTTCTGTTAGGCTTAGCCTACAGCATTTCATACAATTACTAGATAAAAAAAAAAAAAAAGACTTTGACATTATTTGTGCTGTTTGTTTGGCCTAGAATGTTTGTCAAGTGGTTAACAAAAAAAAGATGTACGCGCCCGAACCAAATGTTTAACAAATGAGAAGATACTGTCTATAAAATGTATGAACTAGGTACGTTATTAATGTTGTGTATTGGGTGTGAAGTATCTTATAGCTTACATTTGGAAGCCCCATGAGTCAAATTTGAAGACGTTGTATTGAACACGTTCTTTCACTAAATTTCATAGTTGAAATCCTTTTTCCTTTCACTTGTGACTGCAGACTGCGAGGGGAGGTAGACCACATCAAGGTGAACTATGACAGAAGGTTACCAAGGGGCCTGAGCTACCTCCCTCTTTTCACGGAGTATTTTTGACATATCTGTTTACCCACCTGACTTTGTGGGTGCTTTCAGAACATATGAAGTTTCTTAGGCAGAGGGGAGAAATAATAGCACTATAGAAATACTAGCACTATACGGGAAGCGGACCTTGTAGAGGCCGAGAGGTTTTTTTATAACATATATTGAGTGTTTTTCCTGAGTTGGTTGAGTGATGCTTCAAACAAATGATTTAAAATGTTTGGATTTTTTAATTTGGGTTTTTTTCAGGAATTGGCTTCCGCTTGCATGGGAGCACACACTATTAACAAATGGGAATTCAGTGCAGTTGTATATTCTGTTGTATGCCTGTACTGAATATAGGTAGATAAGGGCTAGAAACATTAACTTAAGCCACTGAATTTGACCAAATTGTTCCATCAGATCAAATTTAATCTACCTTTTCTCCTTTGCTGTTGAGATAACTTGCATAATATGTCCTCTGTATAGTCTCAGTTAATAAGGTTATTTAGCACAAAGTGCAGCTTCAGCGAGAAAGCTGCTTTTGCTCAGTGAGTTTGGACTACCACATTTTACCTTCTTTTGTTCAATAAAACTTTTAACTGCAGTTATTCAGTCTAAGCTACCTCATTAATGTATTTGGTTTTCTTCCTCTGCCTCACTGTCTCCAGGATATGCATTACGTATATCTGTGCGGGTAGATTAATTTGCTAGGAAACCAATGCAGAAGTGATCATGAATGGGTATTTCTGACCTACTTTTAAGAAACTCTTTTGGCCTGATGTGTTCATTTTATTGTTAAGGAGTGACGAAAGAACAAACTGTCTTAATTCCCC